>JAAWXA010000067.1:1151407-1271616 GCA_038090715.1 Florisuga fusca
GGGGCGGGGCGGGGAGCGGGGCCGAGCCGGACCGAAGGCGGAGCGGTGCCGCTGCCGGTCTCTATTTGGGCCATGTGAGGGGCCGGACCGTGTTCGCCGCGCCTGGAACCGGGAGGAGTCCGGGTGCTGCGGTTCCAACCTCCCCGCCGCGGCGGAGGAGAGGCGGGCGCTGCCCTCTGGTTTCAGGGAGAAGCGTCTGGAGGGGCCGGACCGAACCGGACCGGACCTGGGTCGCTGCCATGGTTCGGGAAGGGTAAGAACAAGAGGGGGAGGTGGGTGCCCGTGGGGAATCCGGGGTGGTGAAGGACCTCGGGGAGGGCGGTCGCGGCCTCCTCCTTCCCGGAGCGGAGGTTCCTCCGCGGGTCTCCTCCGGTTGGAGCTGTTCGGTGCCGAGTTAAAAAACAAGCGACCCAAAGCCTGGCTGGGGGGACGCAGAGTTTTCTCAGCCTCTCGAAGGCGTTTGGTAAAGGCCGGGGGTTCAGGACACCCTTTGCTGCAGAGAGGAGGGGGCGGCCCCGGGGGATGGTGGAGAAAGGTCCCGGGGGTTCGGTTCGGGGGCTGAAGGAAGCATCAGGGCCTGAGGAGGTTGTGAGCGGGGGGGATGCGGGTGGCAGCGGGCCTGGCTGTGTGCGGGTTTGGAAAGCAAACAGGGATAATGTCAGTGCGGGGATCTTCAGCTCATGAAGGAATCGGGCTGTTTGTTCAGGGGGTTTGGCTAGCAGAGGGGGTCTCTGGAGCACACCTGGCAAGGCCTAATGAAGGTGTCTGGTTTGGTTTTTTTTTACTACATCCAGCTATGCTAATCCAGTGGGAGCTTATAGAATCCTCTAGCTGAAGTAAGGAGGCTGATAAGTGATGAGATTTATCTTGCTGTAGCCTTGGGCATTTTTTCCCCCTCATTGCCTGACTGAGCAGTGGGCTGGTGCCTGGTGGTGGCAATGCCTGATTAGAAACCTGGGAATTGTCTGGGCCACTGCTCAAGATAAGGAAGTTAACAAAACGATTGTAAAAATGGGAGTTGCTGCCTTGGAGAAAGATCAGCTTTCCTTCCCACCAATAGCAATGTGGGATGAATTAATGAACTTTTTTTCCCTAGAAGCAATTTGCACTTCTCCCACCCCTCTAATTCTGATTCCTACACCAGGTTCTGCATTGCAAAGCAGTGTTACAGGCAGCTTAGTCCTGCTGGGTGCAAATTGACTGCTAAGCTACCAGGACCAAGTTGTGCAGCTCTTCCAGTGACTTGCAGTAAATGAGATCTGGCTATAAGGATGGATGGGGTCAAAGTGGCAATCCCAGCCTAGGCAGAAGGGTATTTCTGTGGTGAGTTGATATGGAAACTGCTGGGAATGTGATGGAGCTGTGCTGCTGGTCACAGAGTCAGTGGTGATGCTGAGGAGCACCTCAGTGGCTCCTGGAGGAGCATCCTCCCTGACCAAGCAGCAGCTGCTGTGCCAGTCTCCTCCCTGCCCTGCCAGCTTGCCTGGCCTCAGTAGTTGTGATGATGGATGCATAAAGCAGCAATTTATTCCTTTGCTCCTTGAAGGCAAGGGCTGAACTTCAGCATTGTATTCCTCTGGGGGGCATCACACTGTTGCCATACATCAGCAGCAGACTTCAGCCTCTCTCCTCTGCTTTAGGGCTTCCTGAAGTGCATTATAATGTGGCTGGAGCTTGTCTGTAAACTTCTGAGAGATACGTTTGAGATGTGGGGTTGTGTTCCAGGAACTGCCTGGATGATATGTGCTGGAGTTCTGTGGAGTCAGTTGACTGCTCTTAGATCCTGGATGTGGAAAATGTGCTCTGCTTGTTGGTCTCCTGTGTCTTTTTTGTTTTGTTTTGTTTTGTTTTTCCTGGGCCCCTACATTTAATTTCCTCAGAAAAAATGCAAGCAGCCTGCAAGGACTGCTTGTCTTGTCTGTCTTGCAAGGGCTAATTAAGTATTCCTGAAGTTACTGGAATTAAAAACCTGTAACTAGGGAGCCAGTCAGGACCTTGTGTATGCCAGGCTTTGTGAGTGACTGCAGACTGTGCTGACAGTCAATCTTCCAAGTCACAGTGTAGTTTCTGAAGACTGTAAAGATGTGGAAGGGATTGTGCTCTGTGTCTGAGGTTTGTGTCTCAGTCAAATTTGGTGGATGGTGCCACCGAATACACTAGAATTGGTACCTGATAGGCCAGTGCAAATTGTGGTTATGGTTTTGGGCTGTAGTATACATGCACTGCCTGAGCCTGGAGTCACTGAGGGCTTGTGTTGACATGGGGAGTGAAGATTAACTGGTGTTGGCAAGGAGCATCAATGAGATGACCTCAGCTGGGCTGTGCTTATCTTCACGTCCCATGGAAGGAGGCTTGTACATATATTAACTGGCAGAGTGATGTAATGTTATAGCAGCAGAGAAGGAGCTTCCTAGACCTGGATGGATTGCACTAACAAACTCTGTTTTGGTACAAGTTTCCCTACCAAAGGTTGGTGGATGGGGCTGGTTGTCAAATTGCTGCCCTGCTCCTTTGTCTGCAGGAATGGGAGGTGACTTAGCAAGTTGCTACTACAAGGTATGAGTTAGGCACAAGTTGTGTCCAGACAAAGTTGTGTAACACCTGCAGAATAAAAGTGAGTAAGTATCTGAGAACCAAGGTTACCAAACTGCAGTCACTGGACTGGTTTGCTTATGGTCCTTGCAGAATGGGTTGATGTCAAGGTGTTGACTCACTTCCAGTTACTACACTGCTCTGAGCAACAAAAAAATCTAGCCTTGAGTTACTCCATGTGAGTAAATGCTGCAGCTGCCTCTGTTTCAATAAATAACTGCTGAGGGGTGTGGGGAATGACTGCAGTTGCCCTTGACAAAAATGGGATATGTGCTACAGGAGGATGCCAAATGCTCTTCACTGAGGATGAGTGGGAGAAAACATAGCCTAAAAATATTGCTTTCCAAGCAGAGAGTGAGGGGGAGAAAAGGGCCACCATGAATTGTGTTTCCTTAAGCACTGCTAAAGCAGTGTCACATTTTAAAAGAAGTAGGGAAGGAGTTGTTCAGAGATTCCCTTTCAGCTCCATACTGCTCTGCCCTTAGAGGTAATTAATGCTTTGGAAGCTCCTGACCCAAAGTAAATTGGTCTGTTGCATTGATCAGGAAATTATCTGCCAGGTCACCCTGCTTTGGGTGAAGCAGAATCAAGCCTGGAAGGAATATATAATGGATCTGCCTGGGAATGATCCAGCAGTCTTGTTGGCCAGCTGAGTATGATAGGAGACTGAAGGAAACTCACTCTTGTGCATTGGGAGAATTCCTTCCCAGAGGAATTCCAGTGAGTTGTAGAAATCAAAGGTAATGTATAAATGTTAGTGATGAGTGACTGAGATGCAGCTTTGTCTTAACACCTCTGAGGACAGAAGTGCAAACCAAGTTGTCTGAAAGATAAGGGCATACTACTGGAAACTAGGATGTCTGGTTTGGTGTAAGAGGATGGATACCTGTAAGTTTAGTTCTTTCACTGCTTTTTTTTTTGTGTGTGTGTTTTTTGTCCCAGTTGTCTTCTCTGATAAACTTAACTGGAGCAAACACTCAAACATGTGTTGCTAGGTACGGGGTTTTTTTGGCAATTCTTCCTTAACTTAGATGCAAACATTGACATGCTTGGTGGCAATGAAATCTTCCTCTTCAATGACAGGAATAACTGACCCTGTACAGAAGTACCAGCAAATCCCTGTATGACTTCAGAGGCAATGCTTGACTTCCCTCCCCTGCAGTCAGTCCAGCTGGATGCTTCTTTTCCTTCTAGAAATACAAAGGTTTCTTCATGCCAACCAAAATGTCTGTTGCAAATGTACTCTATTGTGGGGAATCAAAAATCCAGCAGCTTTCTGCTAGTGACTTCTTGGCTCTTCACTGGACAAACCACTTGCCTGAAATGGGGATGCAGTGTCATCTTTTGAAGCAAACCTGGCTGAGCTCTGGGAGGAGGCTTAGCTTGTGTGGTTTAGATCTTGAAGAGGCTCAGGAGTTACTGACAGTCTGGTGTTGCTCAGCTGGGAGCAGTGGGTGACTGAGGAGTGTTTCTATACAGTGAATATGATTTAAATCTTCATTCTGGGTGTTAATTCGATACAGGAGCTGCTTTTTTTCTGTAGCTGTGGGGTGGCACAAGCTGCCTCAACTGTGTTTAAGGGAGGGAAATTCAGCAGACTTAGACAGTTAAGTGGTAGATGTGGTGTGAGCTGGATGCTGTGTTGAGGTCCACTGCCAGCACATGAAGACAGTGAGTAAGGGTACTGACAGAACAGTCAGCTGAATCATGAGTAATATCCTCCTGTTGGGCTGAAATTGAGTACAGTTTGAGCTGCCCTGGCCCAATGGACTGCCTGGGTACTGCAGGCTGCCTTGGCAGAGGCCCCTTCTTTGAGGACAAAAGGAAGAATGATTTCTTGGCATGTTAGCTGTAGGTGTGAGCTCTGGGCCTGGACCACTGGGATGAGTAGATGGAAGTGGATGAGCTGGGTGCTTGGTGCTTGCTGGGCTCTGTTCTTTGTCACATGTTGTGATGCTTGGGATTGGACTTCAGGTCCAGAGCTTTCCAGGCCAGCTGGTGCTTGTGGCAATCTGACAATATTGTCTGTGCCCCAGGGAGTGTGGTTTAGAGGGATGAGTGGAGGGCTGCAAGCCAGGGACAGCTGTGGGCTAATCTCTTTCCATACATCTGACTTGATGTGTGGCCTTGCTTCAATCACTCAACAATTTGCTTCAGGGTTCTTAGAAAGGGAGAAAATAAAGCTCTCTTCTCTTGTCTGAATACCTTTGGCAGGGGTAGATATTAATATCAGGTCTTATTTAATGGACTCTACCCTTATCAAAGCAGCTGGAGGCAGGGAAAAGGTGGAAACTGTCTTTCCTGTCCACAGTGTGGAATTATCCATCCCATCTGGGAGGGGGAGGCTTAGTGTGCCATCAACTTTTGAGTGTTTCATTCCCATGGTAGGGGCTTTGCCATCCTCCCTTTTTCGTTTTGTGTTGTGCTTCATCAGCATTGAGCTTCAGCTCCAAAGATTTTCAGATTAATATTTTCCTGATCTGAACAGAGAAGCAGCCACCTGCCCTTGCCTTAGCTTTTCTCCTTAACCCTTGAGAACCTGACCACAAATATTTTGTCTAATGGCTCTGCTAGGTGTTTTGTTTGTGTGTTTTTTTTTTTTTTTTTTTTTTTTTAGACTATGGGAAGAGAGACTTGCAACTGAAGCAGTGTTGCTACTGTAAGGCTTTCAACCTGCAGAACTTTCCCTGGGAGCAGAAAGCAATTTACTTTAAAAAATGAACCTAAAATAAATCCCACCACTATCTGCCTGATTTCAAAGAGAGCAACAACCTTGGATTTGAGAACTTTGGGGCTGAAGGTGGCAATGTCTGAATGAAGTTACCAAACATGGGCTTTTTCTTCTAGCTTGGGAGGGGAATTTGATGAAGCTTTTAAGTTGGAGCAGCTGTGTAGATGTTAGTTTCAAACTGCTTTCTTTGGATAGCTGGTATGTTATCAAGTCAGGAATCTGTCCTGAGGAGATCCCAGATGGGGCCTTGACACCATAAATGTACAAAGGCACTCAGTTGCACAAAAACTACAGAAACAACTTGGTTCTAAAGAACGTGAGCCACAGATGGGAGACAGCCAAGAAAAGCAAGCAAGGGGTAAGGCCAAGCAGCTCTCTAGATGAGAAGGCTGCATTGCTCTCAGATGTTTAGGAATTCTTAGTTTAAACTTTTGAGAATTTTGCTGTGGATAACTGCTGGTTTGAGTGGCTTTTTGGAAGTTAAAATCCACATGAGAGATGTGAAAAAATGCCTGGATTTCACCTGCAGTGTTTGAAGGCTTGAAGGAAGTACCAGAGGTTGCCCCCATCCAGGCTGTACCTCGACACAGGCAGGCAGTACCACAGATGTCAGCAGTGGGGTCTCTCTCTTTGAAATCCTGTCTCCCCATGTTATTTAAAGGCTTTAGGTCATGTTACTCAACTTGGAGAATGAGGGAGGGATTGCTTTGTTCCCTACAAACCCCAGGGCACTTGTACATCTGAGGCTTAAAGTTTCAGGTGGTACCCATGTAAAGGAATAGCTAGAACCCTGTGGAGCAGCTGGTGAGGGGTAAGCTGAATTAGGATCATTAGGACTGATGTCCTGGTTCCTATGAACTGTTGAAGAGCTGCAGAAGAAACTTGTTGACACTTCTGAGGAGAGGTTTGCAGCCTCTGGATCCAGAAAGTACCTGGCTTGCCTCCTTTGGTTGAAAATGGAGTTGCTTGGACTTTGTGTTCTGGGGTTACATGATGGGCAGAAGCTGCTGCAGGCTGTGCTGGGTGCTGACCTACAGTGTGCAGTTGTGGGTCTGCACTCCTGACTTCACCACTTGGCTTCCTTGCCTGATGTCCCACACAGTTTCACTGCTGATGTGCTGGGGTTTTCCATATGGCATGTTGTGCACTTCCAGCTGGAACATGGAGCTGGGGGTGGAAGTGAATCAATCCAATGAATATGTTTGGGGTTTTTGTGAGCCAGGGCATTGCTTTCCTCCCTATTATCTCTCAGCATTTTTGGAGTGCTTTGTGTCCTTGCAAAAAGGATCAGACAGGCAGTTTTAAGTGGTTCCAGCCTCAGCCTTGAGTATTGATTCAGGCACACACATCTTAGATCCTGCTAGCACAGATTTAGTTTGCAGCCTAAGAGGAAAAGGGCAGAAGGGCTGCACACATGGCACTGATTCCAGCAGGATATTGCAGTAAGGTGAGGTATGTGGCACGCTGTCTTGCCAAAGCACAGCTGCTGTGGAGAAGTTAAAAGGACAGCTTATCTGTGAAGTAACCATGAGCTTGGGTGATGGTGATAATCCAGGGAGTGAAGGCAGACCAGCGTGGTGATGTGCTGCTGGTTTTCCAAGCTGTGAGTTTGACTTGCTGTGTGTTGGCGTGTGGAGAGGAAAAGGGCAAAGTATTTATCTTGAGTTTATTTGTATGGGCCCATTTCAGTGGCTGAGGTTCATCCTGGAGTTTGGATCCTGGAGTTCAGTTTTGATACCTGCCTCAGTTAACTGACTTTGATATGATCATATGTGCCCACACAGGCCCAAATCTGCACTTTTGACATGAACAGCATTAAAACCTGAGGCGTTAGCCAAGTAATCAGATAAAGCCTGGTGTATGGACACTGAACTGGATTTGCAAGAGGCACAGCTTTGTGTGTCAACACTGTAAGTGGGAGGGGACACCTGACTAGAGAGAGCCTGGAAGGAGCAATAATCCACATCTGCAGACAGGCTGGGATTGTGCAACTGCCCTCCTCCTGCTCCAGAGCACTGCACTGTGTGCAGGGGAAGCTTGCCAAGTATGCTGTGTCACTCCAGGATGGCAGATATGGCCAGATGTTTGCCTACAAGGAACTCCAGTGAATCTGCTGCTTTACTGAGTTTATTATTTTCAGAAGAGCAGAGTCTTTGCTGCTATTGCCCTTGCACACACACGTGTTGGTATTTTTCTCTAAGAACTTTCTGCTCTGTGTGTTTTCTGCAAAATGGGGCTGTGACTCAGGAGGTGTCTTCAGTCTTTATCCCTTGATCTAGGGATGTGGCTGGAAGTGCACACTGATGTTCCCTTCCCAGTCACATCCCCCTGGGTAGAAGAGCTTAGGTTGCTGCTGTGGACACAATCACATGGCAGCACACTAACAGGGGGGGGAAACAGAATTTCCATCAGCTGCACAATGCTGGTGGGACACATGCAGTGTCCCCTGGCTAAGCTTGGCTTTTGGTGTGCATCTAGGAACATAGGAGAGTAAATTAAGATATCTGACTTATCCTCACCTGGGTAGGTGTAGCAGCACTGTTCTGGGAAGGTGCAGGAGGATATCTGTTCCTGCTTTTGCTGTCTGGTAAGAGACAAAAATTGAATGGCTCTTGGAGCTTAGAGTGGGAAGAGATTTCTCAATGCAGGTAAGACCTTAGTGGGCACTGGGAGCAGTGTGCTTTAGACTGTGGATTAAGACTGCTGACAAATCCTTTTGTGTATTTGAGACAGAAAGGTTTTCAAGCTTATGATCACTATGGTCAAGAAGGATAGGATATTATAACTAGTCCTTGTTTGGAGGCATGTTATTTGGGTTAGGTTGCAATAATGCTGACCAAGCTCCAGTCTAGACTGGTCTTGAAAGAACACTTGGCCTCAAATCTCCATTTCAAGGTGTGAAACAGTACAGCAAAGGACTCATCAGTGATTTTACTGCTGAGATGCCTTTTGTTCAGGGTTCAGTATTCTCTCTGCCGTCTCATTTCAGGATGTCTGAAACACACACAAAACAAGCTTGTCACAGAAATCCTGTTTGATCCAGAGTTGTGGTACTGGGTAGGTATCAAAGGGGGGTCCTGTCCCCGGGCCTGAGTGGACACAGCAGATGGCCCAGCAGGTGGCAGGCTGGCAGCAGGGACAGGTGACCTTGCAGGTTGATGAATGGAACCCTTTTTGCTTGCAAGTCTGATGGAAAAGCTGGGCAGTCCAATTAATGTCCTCCTGGATGTATTTGTCCAGGGTAAGCATCTCTTTAGCCAGCTCTTCCAAATCCTAATAAGGTGTCAGCAAAGCACTGGGATTATCTGTAGTGCTATGGGTGTGCAGGGTGATTCAGCACATACCTTCCATTTTTATTTCTCCAGTCAACTCACTACATCCCTATGTCTAATACTGAATGAAAGTAAGGTTTTTCTAGGAGGCTTTTAAGGGAGGAAAAGACTGTTGGATGTGGTGGCTTTGATATTCCAGGCATTGGGTATTCTAGACAGTTTACATCTATCCCATACCTGGGTGGTTGTGGTACACTCAGTGGTGGGTGGCAGTGGCCTTCTCCTTTGCTTCAAATTGATGCTTGTGCACAGCAAATCTTGGCAAAGCCATCCAGCCTCCTCAAAGGAAGAGTAAGGACTTCAGTAGCAGCTGAAAAGCAGTTGGACATACTTTGGCTAAGACTGAGCCACAGAAAAAGACAGAAGCTTAGGTACTGAAGGGAGCAGCTAACATAAAACTGCTTATCTCTACAGTTCTTGTTCACTAAACTCTAAAAAAGTCAAGGCAGCTTGTCTCTTCTGCTTGTTCCTAAGTACATTGAGTGCATCTCCAAAACAAATCTCTTGACTGTGTCTACGAGGTTTCTTCTTCTCAAATTCTATGAATGTGTTTCAAACTTGGCTTCCTAATTGGAAACTTTCCATTGATGTCATGGGAGCTTTCTGTGGCCCAAATCAGATACCTTGGGTCACTAGGAATTAAGTGACTGTACAAATGTTTATATAAAACACTTATTTAGAAGGCATGTTGACTAACAAGGACCTAGATGGTTGTGGTGTGTTGGGAGGATAGGTTGACTGTCCAGCTTTTGTCTTGCCTTTGAACTGTGAAAGTCCTGGCGGCTGTTTAATTCCTAGATAAGACAATTCAGGCTTCTTACACCTAATGAACATGTTCCAT
This sequence comes from Florisuga fusca, assembly GCA_038090715.1. Lineage (NCBI taxonomy): Eukaryota > Metazoa > Chordata > Aves > Apodiformes > Trochilidae > Florisuga > Florisuga fusca. The sequence continues at coordinate 1,160,904 of JAAWXA010000067.1, forward strand.
CACTGCTGTGCTGTTTCTTGGCTCTTACAATGGAGAGGTTTTTGAATTGTAGCCTTAATAGAAATAATTCAGATGGCAACGTCTGGAATAGTCAGAGCAGAAAGCTGTGGGCTTAATTACAGGTGCTGGAATTCTGTTTTAGAGAAGAAACCCACAGTTTAGTCTGAGAAGCCCAAGGGAGGGAAGAAAGATTGTGAATGTTCTTCAGCCTCTGCTTACTCAGCCTTCTGTGGTGGTGTCAGGGCATTTGGAAGGTAGAAACAGAAGGGATAAAAACCATTTTAGTATCCTTCCTCATGCCCAAACAGGACTGACATTGAGCAGTGGACAACTCTTTCCTTCCCCTCACTGAAAGGAAAGTTGTTTTCAGAGCTGCTTGGGGTGCTATGGGACCTTCCTTCTGAGCATCGTGTCCTAGTAGCTGCCATCTCTGCAGTAGCTTTGCCATTTACTGGACTCTGCACTCAATTTCATTACCACACGTGGCTGTGTACTCTGTGTGTGCAAGGCCAATCTGTTCCATAGTCATAGGGAAGAGAGGGAAGTCTTGTGTGGAGCTGCAAACTGTTCACTTCACTTTTGAGAGGGCCAAATACCTTTGAACACTTCCTGCTTGAACCTAGATTGCAAGAGCAGCAAGGCTTTAGGGATGACTGATGCCTGAAATTAAACTTATTGGTGGGCAGAATCTTTTTAAGAAAAGAATGTTTAAACACTTCTTCACTGCTTTTTTCCAAAAGTTACAATGTTGGGCTGCTGTCTAGAAAGCCAAAAGTGTCCCCACAGAAACTTAAACAGATCTCTGGTGTGGTGCTCTGCCTTGAAAACAGGGTAGATGCTTGATACCTCATGGAGGAGATTATATTTCCTTTACACAAACTTTCCTTCCAGTATCCTTCCTCAAACTGATGTTGAAGTTGTCATGGATACTTTTAACTGCAGTCTCCCTGTTCCAGCATCCTGCCTGTTGATGTAACTGCTGATGATGCTGAGCTGGGAGGGTTTTTGGAAGTAGGTGATTTGAGGAAAAATATTTTTGGGACTGGACTGCCCATAGAAGACTTCATCTTGTGAGTCTGGATGCTGACGTGGCCCAGAGTAAAAATTTCAGTGCTTTCAGGTGCTATCTGAAAAGGTGATACTTAAAGCTGTTTACCACTAAAAATCTGTACAAATCCATCTCTTCAGCCACTTTATCCTGTCTCTTCAGCAATATATTCTCTATGCATGGTTGAGAGCATGACTGCTTCCTAAGCAGTTGTAGTTGTATGTGCTGAAGCAACTGAGCTGGACTGTTAGTTCATAGTCCCATTGTTCCACTGGAGGGATCCTCCCCCTCTGTAAATGAGCAGTGTTGGACCTAATCATACAGGATTTGCTTCTTTGCTCAAACTAAATGGCTGAGGAGAGACTTCATGTTGGCACACAGGAGGTGATGAGGAAGCCACTTGGTTTACAGAGTTTAATCTAGTGAAACTGTTGCTTAGGAATGTATTTGAGTGTGTCCCAGTAAAGCTAAGGGACAAATTCCACTCCTTGCCACTTGAACCAGTCCCTCTAGACACCAACCAGTGAAAGGAACTGGGAACAGTTGCTGTAGGTGAATGTTCTGGTCGTGCTTTTTGGCAAAAGCATTTGGTCTGTATTACCATGGCTGTTATTTCCAGGAAAAAGTTGCTCTTGGATATCTGGCCACTTCACAGTGCAGCTGTCCTTGGAGGGCAGGATGTGTATTCCTGCAGCCACAGTTTGTGTGATGTGCTTTAACCCATTTAATTTTGGAGTGCTCTGCACTTTCAAATCTGATTTGTCTAATTGCATTTGTACAGGGGTAAAACTTCAAGCAGTCAGGCTTGAAAGGCTTCCTAAAATTGTGCTGTGTTATGGGGAGTATTTTGCTGGATGATGTAAGAACCCAGCTGAAGCTTCAGGTCACCCTACAGACCTCAAACAACCATAGCAATTTCCAAGGACCCTTTCAGGTAATGGTGAAAGCAAAACATTGCATCATGCTCAGGCTGTGCCCAGTTGTAGGCTTCAATGAGATGTGCAGTGTCTCTCTTCCTAATTATGGTATGTCCCAGGTCAATTATATTTAAACACAGAGTCCAACCATGTCATTAAACTTTTTTGGCTAATGACAAGTCAGAAGTTTAGTGAGGCATCATCCCAGAATGCTCTGCTTTGAGGAGTTGCTGTGTGTGTGTGTGTGTTCCAGTAAAGCTGGCAGTGTGAGATGTCTCTTGTGTAATCTGTCTGCCAGGAATATCTTCTTAGTTCAGCACTTTGAGAGACAGTCTCACTGCTGTGAGACAGTTTGTTGCTTGTGGGTATTCCTGGATGTGGAAGGCTGACCTGAGGAGGCCCACTGATGGGGTGGTTTGCTGAATGTTGACAAATGTCTCAGCACCAGTCTGTTGCATGTTTATCTGGGGCTTTCTTTGGGTTTTTGCTCATATACACAGTGTTTGAGTTGCACAGCTTCTGGCAGCTGCCTCAGAAATAGGAGGTGAGCACATCTTTCTAGAGACTGGCAAAAAATTGGGTCAGGCAGAGTGCACAGTCTTGGCTTCTCTTTGCTTTAGAGTTTCAAACAGTTTAAAGGTTGGGTAGAAGTAGCTTGCTATATTGACTGCTAATCAATGGAAGGATGGGGATCAATGCTTCAGTCACAGGACTGGATTTCAGCAGGCCAAGGTACTTGGTTCCATGGCACAGCAAGTTTGGATTTGTCTGGACTCTGCCTGAGCTTGCTGTCACAGCAATTGGAGAAGAGAAACTGCATCTTCCAGCTATGATGTTGGATTTGGAAAGGATTTTTCCACAGTTTTTGTTATTTTTTTTTTTAAGGGTTTTTGTTGTCTCGGGTCAAACTTGAACAGGAAACACGAGGCTGCTGCCAGCTTTTTGTCAGACACCTTTTATCTTGCATTCATCTCTTCCCAGCAGATGCTGCTGCTTTCATTTCTTCTACTTTTTTTGCTACAAGACTAAATTTAACAGCCCTTTGATCCCAGGGAAGAAATTGTATTTCAAAGCAAAGTACCTAGTTAGCTTCAATAATAAAACTGTTGTTTTTATCTTGAAGGCAATTCTGTGTTCCTTTGAAACAAATCTGAGGGTTGGAAGCTTCTGAACTCTGCATACTCTACCTTACCCTGCAGATCCCTCCTTTCCTGGGAACTCCAGTGGCTGCTCCTTTGGGGTGGGAGGTGGGGATGAAGCTGAGCTTCCCAAGGTGAGGCTGTTACATGGGGAAAAGAGTGGCAGACATTGATGCACAATGTTCCTGCAGATTGTTTTCCTGGCAGCTGATGATGAGCTGCAGTTCATGAGAGCCTGAGAGTGCCAATCACATAGCTCAAGGTGGAGCACAGCAGGGGAAGGAGCTCAGAAGGTCTTCAGACACTTCATTGTGGTGGTGAAGCAATCTGTATCCTCTAGCCAGACAGTGTTGTTTTGGTTTTTTTGTTTTTTTTTTTTTTCCACCCTGCCCTGCCCTCCCTAGCCTTCCTGCCTTCAAAGATTTGTACTGAACATAAGGTTTGTATGAACATCCAGCTTCTGGCTTTCATCTTTTCCACTTAAAAAAGATAAGCCCTGTTCCTCTAAGGTGCAGGACTTCCCAAAGGGTGATGTGGCTAAAACTGGGTGCACTGGGAGGACTGTTTCCAAGGGGGGTGCTGAGGCATCCCTGTCCTCACAGGGAGGGCAGCTGGTGGCTAAGGCTGAGCCCCAGCATTGCTTATGTAGCAGGTGACCTTGGGGAATGAAATATTCCTAAACTCTGGCCATGGCTGGCTTGGCTGGTGGTCAGGAAAGCTGTTGCTGTCATCATTTAGCATGTTAAAATCTATTTGTGCAGAGGCACATCTGACAGGCAGGTTATGGGTCCCCGAGGTCTCATTTGATTGTTGGGGCTAAGGGAAGTACCTCCTAGAAACTGGTAGAAGCCAGATGGTTTTGAAGATGGATTGCAAAAGGCATTTTCTGGAAAGTGGCAATGTTTTGGTCTGTCTGGTCCAATTGAAACTCTCAGGCTTGCTGAGGGAGGCTGCAGGAGGCTTTTTTGCATACAGGCAGGTGCTGGAGGTATTGGAGAATCTGACAGGCTTTGGGGTTAGGAAAGCTAACTTAAGAACTTTGATTTAGAGAACCTGTTATGACTGTGATGAGATCCTGCTTTGGATGCATGTGCAGGGGTGTTGACTTCTGAAAATATCCTTTTGCAAAGTGAACAGAATGGTTTCCTAAACAGAATGAAAAAAAAAAAAATAAAAAATAAATCACTTCCTCAGTGACTCAGCTGTCTCTCCTTGTGAAGTTTTTGTCTTCAGTGGTGACACCCTCAGTCTCCACAGACCTCAGGACAGGAAAGACCTGAGTCTATAGTTTCAGCTGTGAAAGATCTACTGGGTCTTTAGACATGAGGATGTAACTTCAGTCACTGAACAAGCACAGGGTGAAGGAATCTGTGTAAGCTTTGCAGAGGAATGCTGAGTGTTTTTTCCACATGGCAAGGTAAGACAAAAGACCTGTGAACTGAATCTATGTTTATTTTTTTAGAGTAATTAATTATCCAGTAAGAAGTCACTAGCATCTAGTACAAGAAGTTGAACTACAGTCACTTGTTGAGGATTTATTTGACCTGAGGACTGACACTAAATTCAACCTGAAACTGGAATGACTTGAACAGGGAGGAAGAGGCTTAACATGTTGAAGGGAAGAGCCTGGGGAGAAGCTGTGTTTGTTGTACTGTATCCTTCTCTGCTCTTTTTTCTACATAAAGCTTTGCATAGGTTGGGTTATGCTATAGCAATGGTGACAGATAGACAGACACAGCAGCTATTCAGTGGTCTTCAGCTGCATTAAGCTCCAGGGTTATAGAATGAATTTGCTTATGTCTCATGACTTGGTTGTCATACCACCTGGTCAGGTGGAAAAGACTCAGTCAGGAAACTCATTAGCTCCTGATTGATGGGCTTGCTTATTTCCTCCTCCTTTTTCTTCCTGAAAACTAGAAGCAAGCAGGTGTACTTGGATGGGAGTGTTTCTACATCCATCCTCCTGGCTGTGGTGGGATTGCTGTGACAGTAGAGGTCAACACAGTGACAAAATACAAACTGTGTAAGGGAGGATGAAAGGGAAGAACTTGGAAGTGGAGTATGATTGTTGGATGTGCTGAGTAGCTCAGCAACAGAAAAATACATTGTGAAACTGGAGGAGAAAGAAAAGCTAACTCCTGCTTCCTTAAATGTCAAATACAAAGCAGCTTTTTGTGAGGAGGAACTGAATACTGTCCTGCTGGGTACCAAGTGTGCTGGGCTTTGGAACTTCCTACTTAATCACAGGAAATCTGTAGCATCCCCTGTGGTCCTATTGTTCATCTTTTGCCCCAATTCTCTCTCTGTGATGCAACAATGAGAACCATGCAGCATTTTAATTGAGCTTCTACTCATCTAAAAAGTGTTTTCTCCTCCCCTACCTGGATGGTAGTGGTATTGCCACTTATCTAAATGAGAGAAATGCAGGTCCCAGGAAGTGATGTGTTGAGTGGCAGTGAATGGAACCTAATCCCAGTTTCTTTCTGGCTGCAGATTACTAGGAACCTAACCTCAGTTCTGCACCATAAGGCTCTGATTTTGCTCTGACTGAATGTGCTGCTCTGCCCTCTGAGAATGGTGTTCTGTATGTGGTGCTGTGAAGATCAAATGCTCTGCTTGGAGGGAGCAGAAACACTGTTGTAATGACCAAGATTTATTTGTTTCTAGTACCTGGCTCAGATTTCAACTCTGCTTTTTCTGTAGTGCTGATGAGTGCTACCAGACACTTGCACAACTTTCCCTCTGGCACTGATGTATTTGATGGAGGTAAATGTACTGAAGCTTCAGACACAATAAACATATTTGAGGGCAACAGGCTGAGTAATCTGGTGCTTGGCAGCTGCTCTGTTGTGGGGATTTTTGTGTTACTGTTAGCAGGCTTGTGACATCTTTAAATGAAAAGAGGATGGAGGAGGCAGTAGCTGGGCAACCTTAATATTAAAATAGCTCAAACTGCAAATGGGTTTCCTAAGAGAAGGATTCCTGCTGGATTCAACATGTCTCCTGGACGGTGGGCTGTGTAGGCTGCAAAGTAGTAAGTGGGGAAATAACTAAAAGCAGGGAGTTCTTGAGCAGGAGAGGGGTTTATTATGGATTATGTGGGTTTCTTTAGTGCAAATAGCTCTGAGCATAAACATCTACTATTTAAAATTTATGGTGGCTTAATTGTGGAGGAAATGCCTTTCTAAATGCAGCCTATCTTGGGATATTATGGCTCCAGAGCTGGAGGGAAGGAGGGAGGAACATTAGGCAGGCCTGTCAGCTTAGCCAGGTGCTGACTTTACTTTTCAAACACCAATGCTGAACAGCTTGCTGCTCCTCCTGTCCGTGGTTTCTGGGGGGTAGTGGCTGTCAAAGTAATTGCTGCTTGCTTCTGCTTCTCTTGTAAGCTGGGCCAAATGTCTGTAGCACATGAAAGGTGGGGAGCAATATCATCCTGGATTGGTTGAAATCAAATCAATCTTTGGTGTGTTTGCATCAGTGCTTCCATTGGTACAGCTGTGTGAGGGAGTGGGATGGGAAGGGCTGGAGAAAACCAGTAACTAACAGACTGTTAGACACTGGGGTTTTCATTGCACTGGAATGAAGCCTGACCTGATGATCATCCTCTGGTCCAGCCAGTAACTCCAGGGAAAAGGTAGGCTGGGATGTTTTTTTGTGAGGATGGACTAAGTGGAGCTCTGGAAGACCCTCCTGAGCTGCCACCTCACCTCCAGGTCCTGAAGGTGTGAGACGTGGCCATGCTGGCTGCATTACCACTTGGCTGTCTAGGACTTGCTAAGCTTCTTGTGCAGATAAAATGAAAGCCTCAGCCTTAAGTTCAATACAAGCAAACTCCAGCCCCTGGAAATGATTTCTTTACATAAGCAACAAAGAAAAGCATCACTTGACTGCTGGATCTAGCATGGAAAGGATATCAGGAGCTGAAAAAAATGACTTTGCCAAATGTGATCTGTGAGATGAGAGCACTGATGTGTGGGAAGTGGATCTTCCCTGGCCTGGAAGACATTTGATCTGGCACTGCTGTGTGCTCTAAATGGGTATCCACATGCTGAAGCATGCAGAGAACTTGCTGTGCTGGTGGAACATGTAGCTGGAGTGCTAGAGCTTCCTCTGAGCTACTCATGCCAGTGCCTCAGAGTAAGCCTCCTGCTCTGGGAATGGCTGCATGCAATGTGCTTGCAGTGGGAACAGGGCTGGGCATAAGGGCACAGGAACTGCACCAACTTACTGGCTGATTGCTGCATTGCTTTGTGCCCTTGCTGGCACATCTTGCTGTATTTTGTCCCAGGAAGAAGGGAGGTGTGGATCTTCCTGCTCCTATAACATCATCTACAGGTGCAGTCTCACTTCAGGTAACTGCAAACCACAGGTTTTTTTGCTGTTTTCTCCCAAAGAAGCTATGGGGAGTGCAGATCTGGGGCTCAAAGCTGAACTTGACACCTGTGATCTATAGCATGTCCCCAGTATGGCCTGTCCAAAGCTTCTGCATTCAAAATAAGGGATGTCTGCAATTTATACATCTTGCTAACTTGAGAGCCACAGGCAAATGGTTAAGCTGCTGGCTGAGCTGCCTGTCACCTGAGCATGTGACAGGCTGGTTTGGGGCACCAAGCATGATTCAGATACTGGATTTCTACCTGCAACCCAAGTTCATCAAGTCATTCTAGGTTTGTAGCAGCTGCCTGTAAGTACTTGTTAAAGTTTAAAGTTGCTTCTGGAAAATAGCACTTCACCAGTTGGCTACAAACAAATACTGTAGACCAGCAGGAAGTTGAGAGAGGAGCAAAGGGGAAAGGTGTAAGGAAGGTCAGTGCTGCAGCTGCAGATGTGGGACATGGGAAGGGAGTCTGGCTCCTTTTCTCAGTGCTTGGCTCAGAGCTATCAGTTCAGTGTGGGATGGTAAACTCAGGGCTCCATTCTGCCATACAGGGGTCAGAGCTTTAGTTGCTGGCTCTCTGCTCTTTTCAGTCAGCTCCTACTCACTGTGCACATTTTACTATGGCTTCTCTAGGGCCTCGTGGTTAACTTAGCATCCTTTATCCCATATAAACGGGATAAAGCTGCTTACTCTGCATTATAGGCACTTGTATGCCTGTGTGGCACTGTTCTGCAGTGTTAGGGATATGTGTTGGAGGTGAATTCCTGCTGTACAATTAGCACAGAGTAAACCCAGAGTAAACTGTTGAACTCCTTGTAGCACCTGTATGTCACACTACCAATAAAGGAACTGTTTCTAGCCAGAGTCTCCTTGTCCTGATGTAAATGCAGATTTTTGTTCTGTATAGGTGACACACAAGGAGTAGGGGTGGAAAGAAAATGGACACATCAGCCAAGGGGGAGAAGGAGAAACTGCTGTTGGTAACCCAGAGCTCTGAAACCAGCTGTAGTAGTTGTTTAACCTACAGAACACTGAGGTCAAACTGTCCTCAAGGTAGTTCTGGAGAAGATACAAAAGAACTGCTTTAGAATCCTGGTTCAAGTAGACTGACCATAGGAAGACAGACTAACAGTGAATCATGCCAAGAACATAATGACTTGCAGTGATTGAGTTCTCTAAAAAGCTGATCCCAGCTTCTTTCTGGCTGCAGATTACTAGCACTCAGCCTGGCTTCCTCCCCTTCTCAAGGGAGGCAAGAAAACAGAGGTCCTGATGAGGTACTTCACTACTATTTTTACTTTAATGAAGGGAAATCTCCAGCCAAACATCTCTGAAATGAAACAATCCTACCTGCAGTACACTGTGTGAGCATTCTCAGGCATGTGGGATGGATTGATGGATCTCAGGCATGTGGGATGGATTGATGGAGGTCATGAATTCTGGTGGTGGGCAGAGCCACGATGTCTGTGGCATGCTGGTGGTGAGGCTGTACCTGTGTGCACAGACTGGTCAGAAGTGGGAGAGGCTGTGGAAGAACACACATTCTACTCTGGTTCTGAAAGCTTGGGAGGGAAGAGAGTGTTGTTTTATATACAGGATTTGAATGAAAAGAAGAACCTAACTCCAAGTATTTGACCATTTTAAGACTTGATGCCCACCAAAGATGACCTGGCCAGAGCAGGTGAAGAGCTGCCTGTGAGAAGCCAGTTCCAAGAGCCTTCAGGAAACATCGTGCCTGGTCTTTAGCATGCAGTTGGCATTCAGAAGGTACCCTGGGTGCTACCTTATAAAGATGTGAAGAGTCTAATGATCTTTGTGAAACACCCACTGAACTTCCCCTGCAGTGAAAAGCTGCTTTTTAAAAAGTTATTGAAAGAAATATCTTTGTTTCTCTGCAACCCAAATGGCCATTTGTAACTGGCCTTTAATGGGAGAGAAGATCTCTGGGAGGAACTTGTGGAACTCCTTTATTCTGAGTTGCTTCCACTGTTACAAATACTTTGCAAAATAACCTCTCTACTGTTGTTTAGTGTGTTGGGTTTGGTTTTTTGCTAGATTATGCAGCACTGCAGTTAACAGGATCTGGCTAGGTAGGTAGGCAGTGAAAACTTGCTTGAGTTGATTACTAGTAAGTGGCTTAGTTGAGGGTGGTTGTTGTTATTTCAGGTTTTAGTTTACTCAGTTGTGCTGCTCTGAGTAACTTCAGAGCTTTTGCTTTAGAGAACCAGACAGTCCATACATGGTGTAAGAGGGCATGCTGCCTTTCAACATTGCAAAAATAGCTAGAAAGCTGCAGAAAACTGTCTGAATCATCCCAAGGAGAGGAATGTTGGAGTGCTGCATTTATACCAACTGATTCTTAGTGGTTGCAAGTCCTGTACAATGTCATGTTCTTGGCTTCCTTGGACAGAAGCCTTTTCTGGTGTGTCTTGGGGTGGGCATGGCTGTTCTGGCTGCCTCATGTACAGCAGAGCTCTTGGTCTCAGCTGAGATGAATGAGGCTCTTTGCTTAACCAGGTGCCTGCTGACTTTGTATCCAGGTTAATTCAGCCTTCCCAAATCCCAAGTGTCTTGCTCTCCCCATCCCGGGCATATCTTGAGCACAGTTAATGAATTGTCAGGGGCCTCTTTGCTGGAGGATTCTCCTGGTTTGCTGGGACACGTGCCATCTTTCAGGATTTTCTTGCCCAACATCTTGTGATCTCAGAGTGAGTGGAGTTTCACTTTCAGTGAGGGCCACCCAGCCCTGCCAGCAGCCAAACCTGCTGAGCCAAGCTGCTGCTCTTCAGGAGGTGGAGCTGAGGAAGTTGCCCCTGTGGCAACCTTCTCCATGCAGAGCAGGACAGCAGTGAGGCTGAGAGTGCTGCCAAAAGAAAGGCTGCTCGGGGAGGGTTGTCTGCCCAGCCCTGATGTAAGCAGAATTGCAACACTCCGAAACTGGCTTTAACCATGTTGTCAGTGCAGTTGTTCCTGTCATCTGCTCTGTGCCTGCTTGGTCTCTGCTAACAGCACAGGAAAACTTCTTCAGTGGTGAGCTTTTTATTTTTATTTTTTTTTTTCTGAAGGTTTGATTAATATTTAGTGGGGTGAGAAGAGTGCTGGTGAAGGGATTGCAGCAGTGCTGGGCTGGGGGGGGTCTCCCAGCCTTCCAGCCTTTCTGGGAGCTGTTCCTGCAGCAGGCAGTAAGGTGGCATCAATTTCATCTGAAGAATGAACAGCAGGGAAAACTTGAGCATCCTGGTTCTTTAGAGCTGAAGATGGAATGTTATCCGGGAGTTCTCCAGCCCAGTTGGGATGTTTTGTAGCATTGCTGATCCATCCTGCCTTTTTTAGCTACCTGCTGGTGTAGGTCCTTGTGCTATTGTCTCATGGGAGAGCATTCAGCCCAAGAAAATGGATGAAGCTTAATGTTTTTCTAGTAAAATCATGGAAGCTTCAGCAAGACAGTAATTTTTAGTGTCATTTCTTAATACTGTCTGGGATCCTTTAGCTCAGTTTTCCAAAGCTGTAAGCAGGTAAATGACCACGTGCAGAATATTTTTTTTTTTTTAAATTTCCTTCTCCTGAGGTGTTTTCCAGGCTGGAAATCTTTGGGGTAGGGCACTGATTAATTGTCTGTAGAGCACCCAGAGTATGCTAGGTGTTTAAAAGTCTGGCCTCTTATCTGCAGAAGTACACTCAATAAATATTAGAAAGGGGGGGTTGTGAATAGAGCCATGGTAAACTGACTTGAAGAAAGAAAAACTGGACTGAGAATCAAGGAATTTTTTAGCCTTCATGTATTCTAGTAATTGATGTTCCAGGCAGTTGTCCTATAGATCCACAGGAGCTGCAGAGCAGGGGGGATCTATGAGGAGGTATGGGTTTCCTGAGCTTGAAGTAACCAAACTTCTTGAAACTGTCTGAGGTGTTTCAGGTCCTTCTTGTCAAGCTTGTAGCTGAAGGAGGATAGTTTGACAGTATTCAGCTTTAAGAAAACAGATTATTTCAGTGGCTAGGAGTGCCTCACAGGTCTGTAAACAACTGAAGACGTATTACAGTAAGTTTTGGGGTTATTTTGCATTCCCTTGGTTTGGAGAGGATGCTTCTAGAACTCTTGATACACTGGATTTGTCATTTGGGAACTGTCAATGCTCTACTAAACCTCTGGCAGCACTTTGGCAGCTCAGGATTTGGGTTGGTTAATGGAACCAGCAGTGACAGTGACTCCTGACTGCCTAGCACTGGTACTTTGCTTTCTGTACTGATGTTGGACTGGGACTTTGAGGGCTTTTGCTTCTGTGCAAGTTGCTTCCAAATGGAGCTGAAAATCTGCACAGCAGCCTATTAAAATTCCTGTCATTTTGAGATGTAGGTACCTGAAATAACCTTCCACTGTGTGTGGGACAACTTGCATGGCAATAGCCTTTTGGCTTCAGATAAAAGTGTTCCTTGGGTATTGTCTGGCTTAAATCCACTGTATTACAGTTGGGGTTGAATTTCTAGTGTGTGCTCAGATGAGGTCAATGGGCTTGAATGCCAGCACAAGTAGGAGTGAGGTGAATTGTCAGTGGGCAGTAAGGAGCCCTTTTTTGAACGTGGTTAACTTCCTTGAAATCTCCCTGTCTGAAGTGTTTTAAGGGGCACTGTTCAGCCTCATGTTTGCAAGGAGTTCATCTCAGTTTTGAGAAGTAACTGAAATAAAGATTTGGTTGTTTGAATCACACTGGGGGACAGGATAGTCTGCTGTAGACAGCTGAAATGCTGCTACCTGCATGGCATCTGCCTAGCTTGGTTTTTGGCTGTGTTTTATGAAGCTTGCTGCCAGCTGATGAGGGGTAACTGTGGCCATGGGCTCAGCTCTGCTGAACATAGCATTTTGCTGAACCAAATGAAGATGACTGCCTGGGCTGGGTGGGCTCTTAGCTAAACAGAGAAAGCTGGACACAAGCTCTTCTCTGCCATTTACATTTTTCTCCTTCCAGAGCTGTGTTCTCTCCGTTTAGCTGCAGGCACTTTGATACTTTACATTGAAATGTCTTTGTTGTCTCCTGACTTCATCTATTTGGAGCAAGCAGTTGTTTTGAAACCTGGTGTATCTTTCTAGTATGGCAAAGTGCCTGCTTGCTCTGAACTGCTAAACCGAGGGGCGGTCTCATTCTCCCTGAAATGAGCAGTGAAGGTTTTTCTCTGAGGCACTCTCATAATTCTGTTCCAAGGCTTTTAAGCCTGGAAGGTTAACAACAAAACTGAAAATAGCATGGGAGCAGAACATAGCATCACAGGGAAGAGCTTATGTGTGTAAAGCAGGATTGCAGCAAGCCCGAGCTGTTGATATGATAGATAAAAGCACTTTCAGATAGATAAAAGCTTTCATTTGTATTTAAACCTGTAACAGTTCAAAGGTTCTGAAGTAGCTTATTCCCCAGCTTATCTTTCCATTTATGACTGGCTGTGTCTCCTATCAAGCTGTCCAGAGCATTAATCCATTAGTTCAAGAGGGAAAGCTTTTCTGTATCTGTCCAGTGGAGGGAAAGTGCCTGTATGGGCTTGTTCATGAAGAGACTTTTCTTTGGGAAAAATGAGGGTATAATTGTGCTTCCTGACAGGAGGGCAAGGTGCCATTCTGCAGTTCTAGACCAGGCTAGTGCCAGGGAAAGTGAAGCCAGCTCTGAGCAGGAATTTCTTGCCTTGCCCTAATAAGGAGCCAAGTTGCACTTAAATCTTGGCATGTGGTGCTCAGTATCTGAGCTGATCAACCCCTTTGTTTTAATCTTTTTCTGCCTTTCCCCCTTTATTCTGGCCACTGTCCTCCACCTACAGTCTGTGGAGATGGCAGGGATGAGTGGTACTGTGTGCAGGAGAGGCTGCTTGCCCTTTGGAGCAGGCAGTGAGACTCTGTCCTGTCCCATGTGCTTCAGAAGTCCCTGTTCTCTTCCACTGGGGTGATTCCCTTTCTGGTGCAGCAACCTTGAGGGAAATACGATGAAGCTTATGTTGGCAAAAGGCAAAAAGTCATAATGAATGAGCCATTGTTTTGCTAATGAAGAGCCCAGAATTGTATTCTCTTACTTCTCTTGGCCATTTTGTGCTTCAAAGCTGTCTGCACCAATATTCCTGCAGTCTGGCAGTCGGCTTTGTTTTGGTTCTTGCTTCCTAGGCAGTGTTCTCACATGTACTGTACAGCTGTCAGGAAGTCTCTGCCTCTCATCCTTTCTGCCAGTGTTTTGTTCCTTGATCCTGATCGAAGTTCCAACAGCTAAATATTCCTGTAGTTGCTTTAGCCAGTGACTTGTTGACAGCCTTTGTCCACAAGCCATAGAGAGAGGAATGCCAGGTAGTTCAGCTGGTACTTGCTGTAGACCATCACTTGATTCAGTTCTGTCTCAGCAGCCTGAGGGTCTTTATCTCAGCCTAAGCAGATGACTGGCATGGAAACTTTTAAAAAATTATTGCTTCTGGTCAGCATTAATGCACCTCTCCCAGGGAAGACACGTACTAGAATGATTTCACAAATCTTTTCGTAACAGTTGGTGTCAGTTTTGAGGTATAAAACTGCCCACACAGGCATGAGGGCTTAAAAATGGGACAGTGAGATGTTTGGGAGGAACTGCAGTGAAAGCCTTGCATAACTCATGTGCTGAGTTGAAAAAGGAGATCAAGCAACTTACTGTGTGAGTTTGGAGCATTCATTTGGATGTTGTGACAAGCTCTCTGGAAGGCTGTTACAACAGTGTGCTTCAAGCTCAAGTCATTGGCTTGTTCTAGGGATCCCTTGGTTTGAGATACTGCTGTTCATTGGGCTTGCAGAGCAAGAGAGCCCATGGCCCTGGGAGGCTGGGAGTGGCTGTGTGTCATGGAGACACTTGGACCCAAGCACCTGACTTGTAAGGCAGAACAACTAAATAATGTGTTGGGAGAGGGGGATGCAGTGGCATCTGGTGACCATGCCACCCCCCAACTGGTTTTGCTGTTGTGTTTTCAGGTGTTGTATGACCAGCTGGCATACCTAAATCAGGTTTTGGTTTGCTGGTGTGAATTACAGGTATTTTGATTTTCAGGATGTGTCCATTGCCTTAGCAATTGATAATGGGATTGGACTTGATTTAAATGGCAGTTTTTTAATGAACCACATTCTGTCCATCAGTGCAGTATATCTGAGGTCCCTGAAGAGTTTGAAATAACTATACTGCTGCCTGGTCCTCTGCATTGGTATGTAATTATTGTAAAGAACCTCAGGCATTTTTCCTCTCTGTACTTAAAAAAAAGGAAGAAAAGGAAAAGTAGTCTTGCCTCACTTAAGACCTACAAGATTTGAGCTTGTTCCACCAAGGGCATGCCCTAGACCAGCATTAAAACCCTGTAAGGAAGCTGGTGAATTGATCCCTGCCCCAGAGCACACATGAGCCTTCCCTGTTGCCTTCTAGCTGAAGCCTTGCTGCTTATGTCCAGTAACCTTATTTTTAAACCAGATCTGATTCACAATCTCTTTTCTATGCCAGATGAGGTCCTTGGTTGTGAGTAAGTGTTGTGACTGTAGCTGGCAGGAGCCCTGCATGATTGCCTCACTTCAGGAAATGTTAAAATAACACTTTTTTTTCTTAGAAAGCTAGTTCGTTCCCCTCCCACTTCTAATTCTCCTAATAGCTGCCCCCAGTTTGGCAGCTGGCTCACAGAGGGTTGTTTGTGTTGCTGAGCAAGAGCAGAGCCACTCCGGTGGATACAGGGCTGCAGGAGAGGTACACAAACCAGCTAGGATCTCTAGCCAAGCTGGCTTCAACTTTTTAGAAGTTTCTCTGAAATTTGGAAGGAAAACTGCTAAACTGTGAGAAGACATTTACTCCTCCCCCCTGGATTCTCTGTCTGATTTTTTTTTTTCTTTTCTTTTCTTTTTTTTTTTTCCCCTCTTGAAGAAGAGAGGCTGCCCCAGCTGAAGCTGCTTGTTTGAGACAAAGCATCCAGCAGCCTTGCCTGCCCTCCTGATTGCAGGAATTCAGTGAGGCCAATGGTACCAACAGCTGCTGGAATGGATGCCCCCTGAGGCTGGACCCAGCTGGTTTTGTCTTCTGGTTTGGACTTGCAGTCAGGCCTGCAAGGAACTTAGGAAAGCTTTAGTGGTGTTGAAGAGAATTCTCTTCTCAAACCTGTATGAATGGCAGCTGATCTGGGGAAGGTTTGTCACTGTCCAGATGGAGATGCTTTTTTTTTTTTTATTGCCTGGCTTCTACCTTGTTTGATCACTGCTATGGGGAGATAGTTTGTGTTCAATGCTCTTTCTCTTTTGGAACTGCTTGTGCCAAGGTAAGAAAATTTGTGGCTGAACAGCAACAGGCAATGCTGATGTGTGTCTTTGCAGTATGTAGCCTTTACTCTAGGGGATGCTTGCAGCCTAAGGATTCCCCAAGAACTTTCATTTACAGCTGTCAGCCAAAAAAAAAAAAAGGAAGGCTGGAATTTATTTGTCTTTAACATCTGTCAGATCTGGGAGCACTGCAAAGGAAGCACTGGGGCAGAAGTTAAGAGAATGCAAATCAAATGTGTTACATGAATAAGTGGATTTGGACCCTGGAAAACCAGTGCAGGTACCAGGACTGTAGTGCCTGTTCTGCTTGCCAGTCTGTAATCTTCTCCTTGAGTTAAAACCCAAACATAGTCCTCCTGAAATACATCCTCCTTTCCTTTACTTGTTGTAGAAGCTGTACTTAGGAATGTTTTGCATTCTGAAGACTACTTCCAACCTCTCTAGAGCAGCAGAGGGAGAAGTTTCTTTAGTAATGCCACCTTTTCCTGCTTGGTACAGCTCAGACTAAAGTTTTGCAGGGCAGTTATCCATATAAACCAATCCCTCACTACTAGTCAACTGTAGCATGTTATTACAGGCCCCAAAGAGAATGGAATTGTAAACTCAAGTCTGTCTTTGAGAAATTGAATGAAGCTGTTTGGACTCTTTTTCTCAGCATTAAATACCTTGTGTGTTTTGGCTCCATTGTGGATGACTATAGAGATGGCTTTGGCAGAAGCAATTTACCCTGGGGGTTGGAAGGAGCTAGAGCAGTGAACACCAGTGGACAGCCTGGGCCTTCACTGGGATGTCTTGTTCAGCCTGCCCTAGGGCTGGCAGACCAGGCTAAATCATGATTATACAGGGCAATTTTTTCAGTCTTCCTACCAACTGAGGACAATCAGTGGGGGGAAAAAAAAATAAATAAAATAAAAAAAAATCTAAGTCTTAAGCATCACTGTGTACTAGATTCTGACTCTTCTGCATTGAATAAATTATTTTCTTAAATTTTGCAGCCTGAACAACATGTAGGTAATAATGTCATAAAGCCAAGGCAGTGTAACTATAGATGTGTGCTCTCAAGGTTTAGTGATGCAGTAATAGGGAGCAGCATGTTCACTGTAAAAGATGATGAGCTGGCTGAATCCAAACCTTCCTTAGCCAAAGAAGCAGAAATTCAAATGCCTTGCTGAAGGGGACATTAGAAACTTAGTACCTCTCCATTTGATCTAGGTGCTATCTCTGCCATGCAAGGTTCACTGCTTTGAGTAGCAGCCATTACCCTTCCTTGCTGGTGGAAAGGAAGGACAAGTTGTCAGGATAAACAGATTACAAGGGTGTCTGTAAGTGCTGGATACAATGCTGTACGTGCTAATGTTTAACTGGTCTCTTGTTTTTCTTTCCATCCATTAGGCAACACTGAGCAGTGCACATCTTGACAAAGTCTCCTAGCAACCTTCTCTGCAGTGCTGAATGACAGCAGGAGCAGCCGGGCAAATCGATGAGCTTGCCCTGGGAGCCTATAAATAGGCACAATCAGAACACACGATGGGTCAGAAGGTCACGGGAGGGATAAAAACTGTGGATATGAGGGACCCTGTATACAGGCCATTGAAACAAGAACTCCAGGGACTCGACTACAGCAAACCCACCCGTCTGGACTTGCTGCTAGACATGCCTCCTGTATCCTATGAGGTCCAGTTACTGCATTCGTGGAACAACGACGACCGCTCGCTGAACGTCTTTGTGAAGGAGGATGACAAACTGATATTTCACCGGCATCCGGTGGCTCAGAGTACAGATGCCATCAGAGGCAAAGTGGGCTACACGCGGGGACTGCACGTGTGGCAGATCACGTGGGCCATGAGGCAGCGAGGGACACACGCTGTGGTAGGGGTGGCCACAGCAGATGCCCCTTTGCATTCCGTAGGGTACACGACGCTCGTTGGAAACAACCACGAATCGTGGGGATGGGACTTGGGGCGCAACAGGTTGTACCACGATGGCAAGAACCAGCCCAGTAAAACCTACCCTGCTTTTCTAGAACCAGACGAAACTTTCATCGTGCCGGACTCTTTCCTGGTGGTTCTAGACATGGATGATGGGACACTGAGCTTCATCGTGGATGGGCAGTACATGGGTGTTGCTTTCCGGGGACTCAAGGGGAAAAAGCTGTACCCGGTGGTGAGCGCCGTGTGGGGCCACTGCGAGATACGGATGCGCTACTTGAATGGACTTGACCGTGAGTACAGCTCCCCGGAGCTAGGCTAGCAGCACAGACCTCTGTGCTCAAGTGCAGGCTTCCCAGACCATCCTCAGGTTTCATTTTGCTCAAGAGGGGAGGTTTTTTTTTTTTTTTTTCTTTCATCTTGTGCTCCTGAAAGGAGGTTGTAGCCAGGTGGGGGTAGATCTCTTCCAAGTTAACTACCGGTAAGACAAGAGGGCATGGGCTTGAGCTCTGCCAAGGGAGGGTTAGGTTGGATATTAGGAAGAAACTCTTTCCAAAGAGGGTGATCAGGCATCGGACTGGGCTGCCCAGGGAGGTGGTGGATTCTCCATCCCTGGAGGTTTTTAAAAGATTGAATTTGGACTCAGTGCCATGGTCTGGGAACCACAGCGGTAGTGGATCAAGCGTTGGACTTGATGATCTCCAAGGTCCTTTCCAACCCGGATGATGCTGTGATTCATGGCAGCAGTAGGATTGCTGGATACAGCTCTGAATCCTTAATGGCTAATGCCAAAAGTTGGGATGTGCACGTCCTGTTACCACAGCACTGCAGGGAGCACACAGGGTTTGAGGAGGTTGTGTGGTGGGAGAAGGTGATGCCAGTTATCAATCCAGAGGTGACAAACCTTCCTATGTTAGTACCAAATACCAGTAGGAATGTCTTTCTGACAATTCCATTATTGGCAATGTAATCCTGGTGTCACTTTACAGGTGGCAGTCTGAGGGACAATCACCTTCCGTGAATGTTTAATGAAGGGACTTAAAATCCCTTGCAGGCAAGAATGGAAAGGTCTCTCCCTAACCTAAGAAAATGGGAATGCCTCATCTTTCAAAGCAGCAGCTCATGTCTCTGCCTCTTTCAGGGCAGGGTGTGTTCATTTCTAGCATGGGGCTGGACGTTGTGGCCAACCCAGCTTGCATGCCAGGCCCTTTACTAATGGGAACATCAATCTCTAGCAAAGCTTAAGTAATAAATTTCACTGTCCAAATGTGCTCAAGTCTGTTATCTCTCATAGTCACAAGTTCCCACTGGGCCAGACTGTGACTCAGTAGGGTGTAGGACAGAGGTGAAGGAAGTGGATTAAAATTGGGATTTATGTTGCTAGTGAAATAAATTTGGCAGTGTTGATATGAAGAAGTGTTTCCCCTGCATTCCACAACAGTGTCTGTCCAAAGGCTGTAGTATGCTCTAGCTCTTTTATTGGTGCTTATTATAGTGCTGGGCCAGCAATGGCAAAGCCCTGGCACTGGTGACACAAGGTACAACAAAGCTAACTCTGGACATCAGGAAAACTGAGTTACCAGAATAACCAGGAAAGCCTTGCAAAGGGATAGCAGCAAAACCCACAAGGCCAAATAGAGAGCTACTGACAGCACTTCCACCAAAAGAAAGAAACTGAGCTCGTTCTGCCAGAGCAACTTACAGAATGGCAGCAGCTCCAGTAACCAGGTGTTTCTAAAGAGCTCAAGCCAAAACCTGCAGCTCCCCTGAAAGCCAGCAAGTCTTTGGAGTTGTTGGCACAGAACTGCACTCAGTAAGGAAAGGGCCACCTCCAGAACTGGATTTGGTTGTAATGTGCTCTCAGCACAGGAGTGAGTTGTGGGCATGAGGCCAGGAAGGCCAGGACACTGTTTTGGGCACAGAAAGGAAGGTGGTGTCTGGCTCTAACCACTTCTGAGCATTCAGTAGCAACCCTGTCCAGTGCCTGCAGTGCTTGTGAACTGACAGAGCTCAGATGTGTGTCTGCTTTCTCTTTTGGTCTCAGTATCTCCTCTCAGGTTGGGTGATCAGCACAAACTAGATGAGGACAAAGTTCTTACTCCTAATCTCCGTGGGAAGGAGATCCTCTTCCGAGGCCATTAAAGTGGAATGTATTTGTTACTTTGATACCTACAGACTTTGAAGGTCAGGCCCCTTGTGCTCTGGGATGGTGGTTAGGGAATGCCTCAGTCCCAGCTATCTCCATATGGAGCAGGAGGAAGTAGGACAGACATTGAATCCAGCAGAGTGCAGCCACAGGAGGTTTATGACAAATGAGAAGCAACTGCACTGCCCTGACAGATCTGTTTGCTCTCCAGCCAGCTATCAGCACAAAAGAGGTGTGCATGTAGAGGTGTGATTCCTCAGGAATAATTAATGCTTGAAGCACTGGGAGAACTTTGGAGAACTGCTAGGAAAAACATTCCACTGCAGCTTCCCCTGGAGCAGGTAATAGCTTGTGATCCATAGCAGGGAAGGAGGGGGGTGGGTGTAACAGGGCGTCAGTTCTGCTCTGGCTGCTTATTTGAGGAGGAGATGAACCAATTCCAGTGTGCATTTCCTGACTTTGTTACCAAGTATTTCCACACCTAATAAACTCCTCCTCGCAGACTTTTGCCAAAAATTAGATAAAAGCTAGCTCTCTCCACTTTTCATTGGAAGTGTTTTCTACCTGGAGCAGTATGACACTTTTTTTTTTTTCAAGTAGAATCAGGGGAAGCCTGATCAGAGGCTACTGACAACAATATGAGGTTTTTTCTATGTTAGCTGTTACCCTTGAATGTGGAAGGAAGGGACTTGTGTCTACCTCATTGAGTTCTGTTAAAAAAAGCAGTGTTGAACAGTCAGATTGACTTGGCTTGTTGTAGTGGAAGCTCGAGCTGTTGGCATCTGAGGGTTCCTGAAAACTGCAGCTTCTCAGCCAAACTTTTCTATTCCTGTGGATGTTTTTAGGTGTCTGTAAGGGAAGCTTTCTAATGGTTCATTCTTGACCCTCAGGGCATTAGAAGGATGTCCAGTTATCTGCTTAATTAGGGATGTCTTTGTGTTAGCCCTCTCTTGGGGGAGAAGAAACCCCTTAGGCTTGAGCAGCAGACTGTAAAGGTGAGCACTGACACTTAGCAAGAGGAGCTGTGAGAAACTAATCTGTGTCTTCCTCCTGTGCAGCTTTGATGTGTTAACTCTGGCTTTGACCTTAGTCCCCTGGATGTTGTGAATGACTCTTCAGCATCAAAGGGCCCCGTATGTCATTCCTGAAAAACCAGTATTCTCTTGTTTAATGTTTGAGCAGAGGATGTAAAAAGAGTAGCCAAAGGCCTGGATCTTTTGGAGGTTTATGATACAGGAGGGAATCCTCTAATGGAAAATGTCACAGTACAAGTAGTGACATGAAGCTTTGAGGGATGGCTTTGTTTTTCCTGGGAAGTATGTGGAACAAATGAAGGGGTTGACAGCTATTATCCCACTATGTAAGACAGAAATTATGCTTTCTAGGTACCCACAGCACACAATGTTATTGCCCTGCCTGCTGCAGTCTTTTACTTCAGTGGATCTCTTCCAAAGATGGGGGGACTTCCATTAGGGGATTCTAGTACTCCTTCATTTCCACACATGTATGGCTTAACCTGTACAGAAACATCATGCTCTGCCTCTGTGTATTTGAGGTGAATACTGAATGGCTTGGGTGCTGCAAACATGCCAGGCACTCACTTGTTTTGCTCAGGTGTTTTTTTGTTTTTGTTTTGTGGTTTGGTTGTTTTGTTTTGGTTTTTTTTTACAACTAGCAAAATGAATGGGGGGGTTGGGATGTTTAAATGTTTTGGTTTTCTTTTTCCAGCTGAACCACTGCCTTTGATGGACTTGTGTCGGCGAGCTGTAAGGCTGGCTCTGGGCAAGGAAAGACTGAATGAGATCCCTACACTGCCACTGCCAGCTTCCCTCAAGAGTTACCTGCTCTACCAATGACCTTTGTTCAAGGGCAGAGTTGGAACCAAGGCAAAAGAGTGGAGCTGACCCAGTGAGCAGTGGGTTTTCCACCCTCGTGTCATCGCTACTGTCGGAACTCCTTGGCCAAAGTATCCTGCCACTGCTTAAGTCTCCATGTGTCCTTCTTGGCAAGTTTTCAAGTAATCCTTGTTTCACAACTTGAGTGTTTTGTTCTTTGGAAGTCACTTCCCCAGCACACATACAAAAGGAACATTTACAGAAGCTCTCTGCTTCCCTGCTTCTCCTGAGGAAAAGGTGGCATTGCATCCCTTGGGTTGTAGAGCTTTGGAGTCAATGATTTTTCTGTAGTGGTTAAAGGGAAGGACATAATTTGGGGGAAGGGAAGGCACTAGGAGTAGAAATGTTAAGACCAGGTGCTAAGAATGGAAAGGCACGGGGTGGCCAGCAGAGTTGAGAAGGGTCTGGAATACCAGGAAGAATGACTTGCTGAATTTTTAAAACAAAAGAAAAAAAAAACAACCTCCTACCCCCAGACCCTGAAACACCAAAACCAAGAACCCTTCCACTAGGATGGTTCTTAATTTGCAGAAGGTGGTTATGTTGCTGATGTCTGTAGCTCTGCCAGGACTTCTCACCATGCTCTAATGTTATTTCACAGACATTGAACCCTGCTTTCTTGTTTATCACCATCGCTTTCTCAGTTCTCCTGCTTCTCTCTGGTCAGCCTCTTAGTGGGTTTGACTTGGTTGATTGAGCAGTTATACTGTGTCTTCACCCTCTTTTTTTTTTTTACTTAAAACTGCAGATTTTAGTCTGGAATCAGGGGTTCCTTACTTATGTGGGGACAGGGAAGGGACAAATTTCTGCAGCAGGGTGAGGCAGGCTTAGTGAGCTGATAACTGTTAAACAGCTGTAGGTCCTGCCATCTTACATCTGCTTTCTGTGTAGCCAGTTCATGTTAAGGCTTTTGAGAAACAAACTAATGTGTTTCTCTAAGGGATCTGCCAGGGAATTCTCTTTTTAGATAAGCTGCTTAAAGTCATCTAAACCAGGCTTTGTTCTGTAATAGGCCCTCTGCACAATGTCCACTTATCTATGCAGCAGGAATAGTTCTCTCTGGTTCTTGCTTGGGGGTGGGAAGTTGTCCCAGAGAAGATGGCAGCAGTGTGGCTGCAGAAATGCCATCAGCAGATGGGAAATCCATCTCATGTCTGAAATCTGCAGAATGGTGCTTGGGAGACTTGAACAGAGCCAGTGGTGTGGTCTTTCAGGCCCAGCAAGAAGAAACTCAGAGAGGGGGGGGCAGGAGAGAACTGCAATAAACAGGACAAGCAATTCAGGCAAAATCAGCTCATCCCAAATAGATTCTCACCTCAGTAGCCAAGCAAAGAGGATGACACTCCTTAACTAGCAGGAGCTGCTCTCTTGACCTCTCCACAGGTTACTATGCTGCCTTTCTGGGGTTATTTTGCACATTTCTTAGTCTTGAAAAATGTTTGTGTGGTTGGTTTTTTTTTTTTGCTCTTGAGTTATTCCTTCAGTTCTGTGTAGGTACAAATGAGTTTAGTTGTTGAAAATGTTAATATATATTATTTGTGGTGTATGTATAAGAACATGTTTTAAACAGCTGCTGTAGGGTACCTTTTTAAAAATAAACTACTTGCATAGTATATTTTTTAAAGCACAGAATTGGTGCCAAGACTGGGTGGGGTATGAAGTGCCCCTTTTTAATCTAATATTATGATTATTTTTTTTTAAATGCTAGAGATTTGTACTAGTTTCTGTTACAGGGTGGGGACACGAGAAAATTCAGTGTGTATGGAGCCCTACTTGGTTGCCTTCAACTTGAACCAGTGTCTTCCAAAACTCCAGGGAAGCAGCTGTGTTCTCCCTACTCCTAATGTTCATTGTGCTCCCTTGTTTCATCTCTTCTCACTTCACCAGTCCATTGCTTTGTACAGTTTTAAATCTGACTTTCTATTTTATGACTGTAGGTAATACTCAGTAACCTAATAAACTTTATTAAATATTACTTGATGCTGCTTTTTATTTGTATGAAACGATCAGATTTGGGTTTTTCCATCTGATTTCTGCATGAATGGGGATCTTATTCCCAAGAAGCCAGCCCAGGAAAAGCAAGAGGTGCTGTGGCTTTGGCTCTCCTTTGAAGAAGAGCAGTTTTTAAAGCTGGCATCAAAAAGGTGTGTGCAGGTGGAGGGCAAGCTGCAGGCAGGGTGTGGTAACTGGATCTTGTGGAGGTGCCACTGGTGTCCAAAAGTGGTTACTACAGACGGAGTTGAATAAACTCTGTAGGGTACAACCAGCTGATTGCTTGCTGGTTGTGCCTGCAGTCTCCACTTCTAACCTCCAGCAGAGCTGCTCTGGAATGACATTGGCAAGTAAGGAAAAGCCTTTCCAAACTGACTGGAAGTGAGATGGTTTGGTGTTTTTGTCAAGTATGACAAAGGCTTTAATTCTGCCTCCTGTCCACACATTTTGGTTCCCTGCAGCTACCAGCTTGCCTATGAAAACCAAATGATTTAATCACTTTGTACAAACACCCTGAAACATGTAAGGCTCAGCTAAAGCTCAGAGGTGTGCTTATGAACTGCTGCTATATTAGGGTACTGGCTGAGGAGACATTCCAAAAAAATGGCAAGTGGTTTCTTGTCTCTAGTCAGGGCAAGAATTTTGTTTTCATTTTTCCCCATCTTAACTATTTCTTTTCCCACATGTAGAGGACAACTGCTTGTACATCCTAAGCCTAAATATCTAGCATATCCAATAAGCACTTTTGGTTTGCTGCAGGTAGTGAAGGACTTCAGTGAAATAGTTATTTTCTGAACACAGTCAGCTTCCCCTCAGCTTTCAGGGGGAGGCTGCACTGCTGGAGGTGTGGCTGGAGGGGTTCTGGGAGAGCAGCAGGCTGGGGAGGGTGCAGAAGGTGGGGTGGGTTGCAGAAGACTGAAATTAGTTCATGCTCAGCTCCAGACACCCAAACAGGCTTGTGTTCCAGCTGCATGGAATATTTGAAACAAATGACCTGCTCCGGGCCGGGAGTCTGCAGTGTTTATGTACAGTGCCATGGCAACAGGGGAGGAAGTCATGAGATGGGGATTGGACCTGGTGGAATCAACAAATGATATCACAGATTAGCAAATCCTGATGAAGCTGTGTGGCTCTCTGCTCTCCCTGCCAGGGCCAGTTCAAGCACTGGGATGTGGCAGGCAGACCTGCTCCTTTTTCTGAGCAGCATTTAGAAGTGCAAGCCCTACTTGTATCAGGGCTGCCTTGAAAACCAGCCCTGTTACCCTGGCCAGCAGCTTGTCCTCCTGCTGTTGCTGACTAATCCTGTGTATGCACAGTTATGAAACTGTTCGTGGAAATGTAGATTTTGTAGGAGGCAGTGGATTAGATTTTGTTCCTTCCTGGAAGTTGAGGCTTTGGTGAAAATAAATAATTTCAGTGTGCAAGAGGGGAAGTGTTTAGTGGAGGAGTTCAGTAGCTGGTAAGTATGTCATGGTGCTTTAGCAGTCCTGTCACAGCTCCTGTCAAAAGAGAAGCCTGTCTTGTGTGCAGGTTGCAGATCTGTGCCAGCAACTATCCCTACTGTGGATTTTGCTCACAGCTATGACAATGCCAAGGGGAAAAAAAACAAACTTAGGGGCAAGGAGGACAGTTGCCAAACCTCTCCTTTATCTGCAGAACTGAGAATTGCTTTCCCTGAGCTCAGACAACTTCCTTGTTGAAGCTTAGATGTTAGTCTGTACCTGTTAAATTCTTAGTACAAACACAAGAGAATTTTTCCCTTTCCCTGTGCCTGGGATGAGCAAATTTTGAAGGATATACATCATACTTTTGGCAGTCTCACCTCTCCTGCACAAGGTAAGACATGAAAAACATTTCCTAGCATGCTCTCCCTGTTCTGTCCCATATGCTTCCTATACACAGCTAATGCTGTTGATTTTATTCCAAAAACTAAGTTGCATTTGACTGGAGAAGGAAATGCATAGTGATTTATTTAGTGAAGTGTATTGAAATGAAAACCCTAATGCAAAGAGCAGCCTTTCTTGGCACACAAAACAGCACTGAAGGGAATAAAACTCATTCAGTGCTTGCACAAAACACATTGGAGCACTGATCCTGTCCTTGCACATGTTTTGGTTTGAAACTGTTGCAGGCTTGTCTGCCCTTCAGACAGAAAACTATTTGAAGCAGCTGCCAGATGTTTCGTCTGACTTGTGTTTTACAGTTTGCTTACTGCTTAGCAATGCTCTTCCCATCAGCTGTTTCAGCTGCCCTTGTGCATTCTGTTCCTGTGGCACCACTGTGCCCTGGTCACAGAGGCACGTAGCACAGGGGAGAAACAAATCTGATTATTTTACCCAAAGCCTCAGCACTGCACGTCTGCCTCTCAGTCTGCTGGCCTCATCTGAGACCTTTTCTGGGACTAGCACAGACCAGCCACATTCCTCTGCTCATGTGTTGCCACAGTGTATAAAAGTTAAGGTGATTTACAAGCTCTTATAAAAGCACTTAGGGCCTGACTTTAGGCCTTGCTAAACAACTTTGCACTGAACACCCAGAGTTTCCAGCTTGGGCATCCTCTGTGACCAGCTCTAACTTAACTCACTTGTAAATCTGGGGGGTTTTTCCCCACCTGAGTTAGATGGACAATAAATTCTCAAATACGATTAATTGGGACAAAGTTGTGTTTTTTCTTGACTCAGTTAAAAGATTCACCTCAAGATTTCCTTTGAGTTTTCCCAGCTCCATCCACTATCCAATGGACACTGTCTGGGTCCGTGTTTTCAGCTGGGAGCAGCCTGCAGGTTCAGCAGCAACCATCCCTGGCTTTCTGTGCTTCTGCCCCACTCCTGCTCCATCAAAATACAGCATCTTAAAGCAGGGTCCTTGTTAAAAGGGTTTAACCTCCACTTTTTCACTTTGCTCAGTGGGTCCACACTTTTTAGCCACCTAGCATTGCATTTTCTTCTAATACCATGTATGACTCTTCTGTTGGCAGCAGCTCCTGGCCCAGGGAAGCTTTGCTGTGCAATGATTTGGGGGGTACACAGGCCAAGAAATAGATGCTACTTGTGGATAACCAGACAGTTATCCAGATAGCACTTTGTTTGTCCTGAGAAGTTCCATAAATGCCTCAGTCTGTCAGTGCTCCCTCTCAGAACCTCTTGTTCAGCTGTTAACTATTCTTTAGGTGGGCCTAGCAAAATTTAACTGTCTAAAACCTGTCTAAGCAAGCATGCTCTCCAATTTATTATTATAAAGGGTACACAGACAAGCAAGAAACACCTGCCTAAGCTGGCATTTAGCCAAGACATGGGTCTTGATTTTTTTTTTCTTTCCCATTTATGAAAGAATACTGAGGGTTTCCCACAACTGAAGCTCTGAACTTTTTCTTCTCAGAGTTTTCCCAAAGCAGGGAATGGGAAAACTCCCTACCTTTTGGGGAGGGGAGAACTTTCAAGCAGGCTGTGGGAGCAGGACGTTGATCTGAAAGGTAAAATACCACCTACTGAATCAGTAACTTCATTTCCTGCAAGACACTGGATGTTTCCTTTGGAAGAGAACCACCTCACACTGACAGGCTCTGCTCCTACTTTGAGGTCCAGCAGAGACATGAGGGGTAACAGCTGTTACTCCTAAATATGATCTGTATTTTTCAAGCTGTCTAGACACATGACCAGCAAAGGTAGTTAATCTTGTCAAACTTTTTATTTCTCTAAAGACCCGGGTTTGGTTTGGGTTTGTTTAATGAGCTATATGGAAACCCAGGGCAAGACAATGAATCAGGCAGACAAGTGGGGTAATTTGAGAACTAAGGTCAACACTTTGACATTTTTCATTCTGACCAGGTATAGACAGTGCACAAATTTAAAGATTTCAGAAGTTCTTGCCTGTGGTGTTTGATAACAACACTCACACTCGATACCCTTAAAACAACAAGCTGTACTGCTGCATCATATGTGGTCTTTGAGATGTTAAATGGAAACTGACTCAAACTGCTGCACAATAGGAAATGACAGCAATGAAAATTATGTTTACAGAATGCTAGAAATGAAGTCTTCAATTGCTTTTGTAAAGGAAAAACTAGAAGAATGAGCACTCAGAGTCCTTATGATGCATTCTACTTGGATAAATACAGATGTTTCCAGTTAATGTTCTCACAGATGCCAAGTATCTATTCCAAAGCAAAGTGCTGCATGATAAGATTGTTCTTATTAGAAAGGAAAGAAGGTGATTCTTCATATTCAATATGACATTTTTATTTGCCTTTTAAAAATAGTCAGAAAAATGCAGATAAACCTGGACTTGAAAAGTGTAACAGACATTTCTGCATTGGAACCCCTCTGAGAAACTGCATCCTGGAGTTCAGATGCTCTCGAGTTGGACTTGTAGATCCACAGAGCACGAAATGCCTTGGAGGATTTTTCACATTTAGACTAACAGGCTTGTGCCACACATGCTTTAGGTCTGCATTTTCTTGTGTTTGTGTTTCTGTTTGCCTATTGTATTTTAAACTTCGTCATCATTTCAGGAGAATAAACTTGTTTTCTTCTGTTGCCTGGCACCAGCACTAACCTCAAGTACATTTCAGTAGGCAGAAGGGATATATGTTTCTCTATAAACAGCAAATGCAAACAAAATAATGTTATGGTGACACAGGTAGGATACTTGCAAGCTAAAGAAGCCTGAAAAGCTCAAGACAGGTTATGATGCATTTTTCAGAAAGTATAACTTGGAGTCTAGGAGAATTGGGCACCAGTATTAGACACTATCTCCCCAGATGGGTGTTAGGGTGTTTTCAGGAAGGGATGAACACTGAAAGAGCAGACCCACCTTCAGAAGAAGCCAATGTGTAAAAAGATTGTTGGTCAGAAAAAGCCTTTGACATGTTAGTCTCTTATCATATGCATTTGGCAAAGGTTCAGCATCATTCTTGGGGACAAAGAGGAAAAGATTTAGCCTGGGGGCTAGTCCAGACTTCAGGGACCTAGCTGTTTGATGAAGGTTGGTTAGGTCTAAGCTGGCAACTGAGGCCCTACAACCTTGCTGTATGTCTGAAGTGACAGGCTGGGTACCTGATCAACAGGTAGGGTGGTTTTCTTTGCTTGTTTTCCCAGTTTTCTGCTGCTCCAAATGGTGCTAGAAACAGTGTGAGAGGAGCAGTGTGCTGCGAAGTGCTCTCAGTTTTTAAAGTCTCTCAGATCTCTTTCTTGCCAAATTCTCTTGGACAGAGGTTGTGTAATCAAACTGGGTTGCATGTAAAAACACACTTGTGTAAGTCCAGGCGTGCAGGGTATTGCCAAAGTGGACAGTCTGTCCTGCTTGTGCCTGCCAGAAAAGTTGTGTTTTGTCCAGCGGAAAAGAAAACATCCTTTTTTTTCTTTGGAATTTGTCTTTTCAGACTCTGAGCTCATTAGCAGTGTCTCCATACTATGATAAGTTTGACCATCTTGGGTCAGGGACCATGGTCCAGTAAATTGAGTCTTGCAAGAGTAGCCAAACCTCAGCTGCTCTCCACAGGAAGTGGTCCTCTTGGTAATGGGGCAGATGCTTCAAAGATTGCAGAGACCATGGAAGAGGAAAGGGAGCAGTAATTTTGTAATATAAGTCTTTGGTGCTAGTTGTTCTTTGGACTATAAAAGACAGTATCTGCCTCTAAACAAAGTAGACAAAGTTTCATAACTAACAGATCTAACAGCTGAGTTTCAGAACACAGGCAACAGAGGTGATTTTGTTTCCCACTTCCCTGCCAGCATTGGATTGAAATGTCAGATTTCCCTGGATTGTGTTTTACCAGGGGACTACCAACTGTAACTGGTGGTTCCATTAAACATGGCACATGCTTTGTGGTCATGTTTTGGGGCTGCCAGAATGGCTGCATGAGAAAAGCCCACGTTAGACACTAACAAACTAGAAATAGGTCAGCATCCACAGAACCCAGGGTTGCTTCTCCCCTTCTCAGACCTGCAAATAATTTCAAACTGCTCCGAATTTCTCCCCATCATCCTTAGCCTAACTCTTGCCCCTGGCACTGCTGCACGAAGTCTGATACTGCTGTGCTCTCCTGCAGCTGCTGCCTCATTGATCCAGCACTCCCTGGGTGCTTTTAGCATTTCACCAGCCAAGCAGCTATGTGTTAGGTCTAATGCTTCACTTAATATGAACCCTTTGCTTCAACATCTCAAACAGGAAGCTCTCATACCCTAGTGCAGCTTGTCTTTAATGTTTGGCAGCTGCTGTGTAAAATTATAGGCTGATTCCATCAGACTCTTTATACAGTGCCCTGGGTGATGGTACACTGCTCATTCAAGGGAAGGGAGCAGATGGAGCCCAGAAGTTTGTTTTGCTTTATTCCTGCTTAACTTCGTGTCTGGAAACCTCCTAAAACCTGTCAACTGACTGCAAAACAAGTGCAGTGTGAAGGCCAGCCAGGTGGCCTGCAGCATGGCCATCCCACGGGTGGCAGGCACAGATCCCTGCCTGGCAGAGCCTCCCTGGCCCTGAAAGGGCACATCAAGGGCTCCTGCTATCTACCTCCCTACTTTTTATTTTTTGCTGCAGGCAGAAACAAGAAGATTTTCATACGTCAGCATCAACGTGATTGGAGTCTCTCTGCAGGAAAATATAGCAGCTCCTAGTTCCAAGGATTTTCTTGGAAGGGGAACAGCTGCCTCTCTGCAGTCCCTCTGCTTTTCAAATGGGTGACCAGTTTGTTTGTAAACTTCTTTGTTGGTAGGGTGGATGGGGATATGTTTAAAGCAGCTAAACAAAGGTGGGAGGAGAGGAAGCAAAAGGAGACACTCTCCCGAAGCCAAATTGTTTTGGAGGGGTGGCTGGGAGGGGGGAAGTTGTTTTGTTTTGGTTTCTGAGAAAACATCTCTATAGCCAAGACAAACAAAGATGCCTGCTCTAGATTTTGTTACCTTTGGTCTCCCTGTGCCCTGTGTCAGTTCCCAGATTATTTTTATGAACTGTTTAATCCAGGGCTTTTATTTCCCCTGTAAATAAATGGTATTTCAAATTCCAGGACAGCTTCAGATACTAATACCAGCTGTCTAGACAAAGAGCAGCCCATGGACATGATCATAAATAAAAATAGTCTCAGGCCTTTGTTGGTGGTTTTAGTTTTGTTTTTTTTTTTTTAATCTTCCTTGTCTTGTCAAAATATCTTGCAGGGAGAGAGACTGGCAGGAGAGGCTGGCTGGGTGAAAGCAGGCACAGCACAGTTCCCACCTCCTTCCCCATCCCTTGGAGGGGATTTGATCTGGCTGGGGCCATGCCAGGGGATGTTTGGTGTCTCAGAAATGTAAATAGTTTCCAGATAAGAAACCAGAGGAAGGAGCTCACAGTTACACAGCACATCTAGGTTTCACAAAGGAGCACTGGAAATGTTTTTATGCCTCCCATGGCTTTCACTGTGTACAGACCTTCAGCTGGCTTTTTTTTGCAGGAAGTTTCTTGTCCCTTCTGTTTTTCATTACATCTGTGCAGCACTCTCCAGAACCTGCCAGCCTCCCGTGCCACTTGGGACCATGCAAGAGAAAACAGTGGGCTAAGACTTGCATTTATGAATTATAGGAACCATCAGCCTCTATAAACTGTGGACCTGTAGCTTGACAGTCTAGGGCTGGTTTTCTCCCTTTTTGTCAGTCTTTCCCTGCACCTGGCTTGCACCTTGCTCCCTTTATTCATTCTACTGAGCAGTGTTAATTGCCAGCAGCTTCTTTCCTTGGGTTTTTTTCAAAGCAGGTCTCAGTAAAGAATTATTCTTTGGATTTACTTGGGAATCTGTCTTTTAAAGAGCAGGAAAACTATGGAAGAGAACAGATTAAGTGACTAAATCTAAATCCTCAGAGCCTGTGACAGAGAGGCAAGTAGGAGCAAAGGCTCCTGGACTGTTCCTTTGCAGCAATGATCTTTCTGACATCAAGACTTGCCTTGCTAGATTTCCCTTTCTGATGCTATTTAAGGAAGCATTGATACTTAAAGCATGTACTGATCTTTTCCTAATGGCAGAGCTGATGCCAAAGTGATGAATAAACAGATCACTTCAGCCTCCTTTCACATGCTCCTGTGACTTCTCTGCAGGCCATAGGTACCTGTCACAAATGAATGGGGACATTCAGATGCTCAGCTGACCAGGGCAGAAGCAGCCAGACTGGATCCATCCCAGCCAAGCCATAACCAGCCCACGAAATGAACTTCCTAATTGCAAATATCCCTGGGGAGAGGGACAGTATCTTTAATGACATGGAGAAGGGTTTTTTCAGATTTTCACAGAAGAAAACATTACCAAGCCTGTTAGGGCAGCACTTCTTTCCAGGGACCTGCCTGGATCTTCCCAAAAGGCCTCTTAAAGAAGGAATAGTCCTAGAAGCAGAAACCATTCCAAAAGAACATTTATCATTGTCCTTACACCCAGGGATGACTCACATGGCCTTTGCTATCCTGTGCAATGGAATTCATTGCTTGACTCTGAAGGACAGGGCCAGGAGCCAGAGTGGTATCCACTTGGAAACTGCTGTGCTCTGAAGGAGACAAGATACTTGTGCCTAAAACACGTTCCCTTCCAACCTGAAGCAGGACTTATACTTTATAAAAAACAGATGAGCAAGACTACAGCTAAGGTCCAGCTCACTCACACCAGTGAGGGGTGAATGTCATGCAGCAGTGCCTGGATATCAGAAAAACAAGGACTTGCTTTACAATTTTTATGACCGTTGTAATTAGGAAGGGGCTGACCCTAAATTCTATTTATGTCAGTGGCAAAGCTTGATTCAGTGATCTCTGTGTTTGCCTTCCTTTGGCCTCAGCTCAGGAAAATGCTATGGGCAGGTTTTAGTACCTGCTCCAGTTTAAACACTCACATAGGTCACCCCTGTGAGCAACACTTGATTTTGTCTGTTGTAACCACCAGTTCTAAGGTGCTGTCCCTGAGGGGAGATTATTGCAGAAAAAAAATAAATAAGGGAAATGAAATCACAAAGCTTAGAAAGGTTCTGGTGGGTTGCTTTTCTCTTGACAAATAAAGGGGAAATTTTGTACTACAGAGAAAAAAAGAAAAAAAAAAAAAAGTTAAAATTTTCAAGTTCCCTTTTGATTATTGGAAGATCCATGCTCATAAAAGTGTATTGAACATGGACATTATTTCAAAAGAAGCAAAATGATACAGTTTAATGGTTCCTGACCAGAAAGAAATTTGGAACTCTCATTTTGTGGGAAATGTCAACATTTCAATGTTTTTCCAACACTGTCATTTTTAAGAAATCCCCAAATTCCTGCTCCCAACCAGCCTTTCTGGCCAGCAGCATGAGACACAATGCCAAAACCCAGCAGAAAGAGTGTCTTTTAATAGTGTATGCACACCATGTTTATAAAACCTGCACTTTGTTTTTAGTTGACTCTTGGAGAGGATGTACAACTTCCTCAGCATTTCATTTCCATAGGTTCTCCAAAGGCTTGGAGTATTCCAAGCTGGCTGTGAGCCAAAACAACCATGAATCAATCATGCCAAGAAGTTCCCTTCTCCTCTGTGTTGCTTCTCCACAACAGCATTTTGAGGAGCATAATGTTTTCATTTTATATGCACCAGTGGCCTTTTCAGGGTCCTTTCTTTGGCACTATGATCTCAAGGAATTTTTAGAATAACCATTCTGTGCAAAAGGTTTACACACTCCATGTGTACCCATAGAGCCTGCTCTGGCATCACTCAGGAAAGTGGTGCTGTGATGCAAGGGCAGGGATAGACATGACAGAGAACTGTGGTTTAATATCATTTTGCTAAGCTATGGCCTTTATTAGAATGCAAAACCCAGGTGTAGAGCTCTGTTCAGAACTGAAATCTCTTACAGATAAACTCTGGAATATATGTGAGAAGACTCAGAAGGGACTTTTCACTTGAGGCACTGGGGTTGGGACAGGGAAAAGATTTGGACTTCTTCCCTCACACACAGAAAGGTCTGTAACACCTGGGTGTTGGGTTTTGTTCTTTTTTTTCTTTCTTCCAGAAAAGTGTCTGTCCCTTTTAGCCTTTCCAGAAGGTGACAGGAGGTAGTGGAAAAAGTCATAGAATCATTAAGGTTGGAAACGACCTCTAAGATGATCAAGTCCAACTGTCAAAACCACCAGCCAACTAATCCATGTCCTCAAGTGCTACATCAACAATATGGAGGTCAGAAAGACAGCAGCATTTCTAGAGGTTGGTATAGTTTCTAAACCTGGTACTTATTGCCACATTTTTTTGTGAACCCACACATCAGATATATCTAGGCCAAGAAAAAACACAGAAGTCATGAAATACAAGTGTCCTACCATGGGATGTAGTGTTTCTGCCACAAGTGACTGTCTCAGGGTTGCCTGGTGCACAGATCTCCCACAGAGTTCTCCAGTATATTCCATGTTTCCTCCTCCAGCCATCAGATCAGATCTAATTTTCCTCTAGCAAGGTGAGGTGAGACCAGCCAGGAAGCTGATGCCATTGCAGTTGTCTCATGAGTTTCCTCATCTTGCTGGCAGCCAGGGCAGAGGAATGGTGAGGGGAGGGGGGAACGGGCAGATGGATTTTCCAGGTAACACCTGGTGAAAGAGGGACAACAGAGTCTCATTTAGAACAATGGGCTTGTTTTGAGCTGCTTGTCAGGAACTGACCTCTTTCCCCTCTCATCCTCTGAGCATGTGATCATCGGGGTCCCTGTTTTCTTTCTGCTCTCCCTCCCTGAGATGATTTTTTTATTCCCACGTGGCACAGTGACGCATGCAATGTCCATTAGGCCTCCTTGATATCAGCACCCTCAGGCTAGGTCCTTGCTGGTGTCTCTACAGGTGTTGAAAGACTTCGAGCAGAGACCAGCTACAGTAACTCATCTGCTAACCCAGCCTCCTCCTGTTGCAGACAGCCCAAGGCTTTTGGCAGGTATGGTGAGGGTCAACATCTTTGATTCTTTTTTGCCCACCACCTGAGCACTTTGTGTGGGGCAGGCACACTGCAGAGGTCAGTTATCACTGGGGAGGCAAGGAGATGAGGTGCAGCACTTGCTCAGGTTCTGACGAAGGAAAATGCAAGTGCAAGTCTGGTGGGGAGGATACAGCTGCATCCTCCTGGGTGTACAGGCTGCAGCGGATATGGCCCTCCCTGTCAGGGCTCGGTTACTGCTTTCTCCAGAAGCCAAAGCCATGATACACCCACTAGGAATGAACATTGCTCACAGCCTCTGTAATCAAAATACAGTCTGGACCCACAGTCACAGCATGTCCTCTCTTCAGAGCCCCTCTACTAAAATCCTACCTGGAGGAATGGAGTGTGGGAAGGCAAGGAGGAAGCAAGCCAAGGGCTTGGGTCTGAGCGAGCCAGAGGCCTCAGGCTCTGTTCTTCACACTGGGCTGACAGGTTCTCAGAGGGGTTCTGATACTGTGTTCATCCTTGCAGTATCTACCACGGCCTCACAGCACTGATGTGCTATTTTAGGTCCCCCCAGAGGAAGCAGTAGCTGTCCTGTTACTGCTCAGAAATTTCAACACGTTGTGTTGGTACCGTACAGGCCTCACCGTACTAGGCCTGACTGGATTCTGGCTGTAATAGCATTCCATCTCCTCAGTCCAACCAGCATGGAAGCCACGGCCACATCACCGGGATGTTGTTCTACCTTGTGGATGGGCCAAAGGGACTGTGCCTGTGATCACACTGCTCTGCTCCTCTCCTGGGCAGCAGCTCTCCACAGCTTGGATGGAGGCTTCCTGTCACGCCACATTGCTGGCCACCTCAGTAGGATTCTGCCAAGAGTTGTCAGCATCTCTTCTTCAGCCTCCACAGCCTGATCATGGGGCCTGGGCTGAGGGGGAAACTGCACAAAGCTGTTCCGAGGCAGTCCCAGAGGGGTCCTGGAGTTGTTCACCTGGCAGTTACCTCACCACCTCCTCTGTGACCTGAGTAGCCTGGCAGCTCCTTCCCGCCAACATGGTCTCCTCAGCAGGCTCTCCTCATCTCCTTTGCTGCTCCAGACCCATGCTGTCCCTTGAGGGCCAGGGCTCAGCCCGCATGGCGGCCAGCAGGGGCACCCAGGCCGGGTGGGGAGCTGCAGAGGGGGGTAAGCAAACCCCCACACTCCCCTTCCTGCCCACTGCAAGGGAGAAACGATCAAAAATACAGCGTGTGCTTGTAGCCACAAGGCTCAACAGCTGATGGAGCAGCTCCCAGTGGTCCTCTCCGAGGGGAATGTTGAGGGAGAGCTCCTGAGGGAAGCTCTGGGGACGGCGTCAGAGCCCGCCGTACGTGAGGGCAGGCAGGACGTGCCCCTGGCCCGTGCTGGTCATCGCTCTGGCTGTGGGCCACATGAATCATCAGCCTCCTCCCAAGCACTCCTCCCTGCTTTCACATCTCTCAGCTGACAGGCCACAGCTGGGAGAAGCTGCCCGTGTCCTCCCTGCCCCCGGGACATCAGAGAGCTGAGGGCAGCCAGGGCTTTGGCCACTCTCTTCAGCCATGTGCTTGCCAAACCTGGGTTTTCTCTGCCTGGCACAGAATGGCCGTGAAGCGTCGTACGTGGCCTGCAGGCCCCGAAGGCCCTGGACAACGTTAGCAGGAGAATGTGTGGCTAAGGCTGCCTAGGAAATTTGGAGCATCGGGGATTGTCCAAATTCACAGCAATAAAGTTCCCTAGGTAAGTTGTGAGGGTCTTTGTTATGGGGAGGGACAGCACTAAGCTAAGCACCTGCGTGCCTGATCCTGATTTACAGCTGAAAAAAGACTATGAAGTTGTAAAAAGAGTGAAAACAAAAGAGAAAAAGCATCACAGGGTAACAGCAGAGATTGGCTTCTCATTCTCTGTGTTAAAAAAAAAAAACAAAACAACCCTTCAAATGCCAACAGCCGCTGAGGTACCAGCTGAGACATGCTTCCCAGGAGCAGTCTGTTAGCAATTCTCACCATGGAGGGAAGAGGATGGGGTACACCTGCTTCTGGGCACCACTGTAAGGAAATGACTGTAGCCTTCCAGTGTGCTGAGTGGCTGAGACCTGCCAGGAAGCTTCTGCCTGGAAATTCTCCTGGGAAGAAGGCAGGAAAGTACTTTTCAAATTTTATGGAAACTGAAATCACAAAAAGGGGACAATGAAGGAAGAAAAGGGGCTTTTCATTGTTTCTATTTTACTTTTTTTTTCTTTTTTTTTTCTTCTTTTTTTAAAAATCAGCTTGGTTCTAATTAGGTGATGCGAATTCTTCGGATGAACTCTGGGCCTGAAGGGGAATATAAGGTTTTATAGAGCACGGCATGAGGTTGTGTGTTTTGTACCTTGTCTCCTAGCAGCAAAAACCACATGGATGTGAGAGGCTGTTTTATGATCCGCCAGGGCTGTTGTTGGACAGGCTACAGTGAGCAGAATTATTCCAGCTACGTTGGAGTGCTCTTCCCTCCCTTTTTCTTTCTCTCATTCCCTTGTTATTTTCTCTTCTTTCTTTTCCTCTTGTTTTACCTTTTTTTTTTTTTTTTTTTTTTTTTTTTTTTTTTTTTTTTTTTTTTTTTTTTTTTGTGTGTGGGAGGGGATAGATTCATCCTTCTTGTGCCAGGACTCTCTCACTGGACTTGAGCATGCTTCTCATCTCCCTTGCAAACACTTTTCCCTTGCTGGCTAGGACTTCCCCAGGCATTTCTAAAGAGGCAGTGAACTATGTTGGTTACTCTTTCAACTGCTCATCTCCTTAGTGTTTCAAAAAACAAAACAACAAAAAAAAACAACCCCTAAAAACCAACAATTTTGTGCTCATGCTGTGCAGCAACTTCCGTCAGAGGATTTCTAAGGAGCTTGGCAAACATTAATGAGCTCAGCCTCACAATGTCCCTGTGTAGAAGAGAAGGGCTGTCACCTTTGTTTCACAGCTGAGGAAACTGAGGTGTGGGGAAGCTAAAAGCTTTCCCTGGGCACACACAGTGTCATAATTCCTCCCTGACCTGGATTGACTTCCCTTCTTGGTGTTTTAACCTGCCTGGGTGAAAGGGTTGAGTTTGGTTGGGTCTGTTCTTTAAGTCTGCTCTTTAGGCCCTTAGACCATCTGTCTCCCCAGACAATTTTTGGTCCATTGCAAATGAGTCTAATGGAGAGGAAGATGTTCCTAAGCCATTAAGTTGCTGAAATGGACCCTGGTTGAGGACAGAAGTCCACTTTGTGATAGCCTCTACAGGTGAAGGTTGCCTTTTGAGTTCAGTTCCCAAGAATGCAGATTTTACCTCCAGCAGAGGAAGAGCTACACCATGTTAGGCACAAGAGAATCCAATCACAAGACTTAGATAAGAGATCAGGTTTCAGTTGGTTCTTTTGTTAGAATAGACATGCCTGCCTGTGATACATGCCTGTTTTTTTGTAAATACAAGGAATTGTTTGCTTGCTGCTTATGGATAGAGAATCAATTTGACTTGTAGGCCAGCTTGCATTCACCTCTTGGCTGTTTAAGTCTCCTGGGTCCCTTTCTTCTGTCAGATGCAGTCAATGGTGTAACACACTTCTGATTTGATTTTTTTCTAAGGTGCTGACCACTTCTCATGCCCTGAAGGGACTTAGAGCTGCTCAGCATCACTGAAGCCTAAGCTAGGAGTGCATGTTCCTAATCCTTCACGCATATTCTGCCTGCCATCCAAAGATGTCTGGCACATAATAAAGGGTAGAGAAGGAACTAGCAGCTCTGTTTTTGTAGCTGGGGAAACTGAGACACTACAGGTCCCAGAGTGAGCCAGTGGTAAAGCTGGAAAACAAATCCATGGAAATTTGACTCCCTTTCTTCCATCTGGTGCTGGGCCTCACACGCCAATGTTAGTGGAGTCAGAACAGTCAAAGGTGGTAGGTACTCTGTCACAAGCCTGACCCCTGGCAGTAGCTAACCCATTTATTGGTGAGAGTAAGGGAGTAAATTAGGAGAAGGATCATTCCTTAAACATGTTAAGAAGAAAAACAGTCTGACTCGGTGTGGCATTCTTTATGAATCCTAGAGAGGGAAGAAAACACAAGTTAGCTTTGCACCTTCCTGCTCTTCAGAGGGCAAAACTGCATTGTCCCTGTTAAGTGCAAAGAGGCTGTTCATGGAAAGAAAATCTCTTCTGAGATGAAAACATTTGGCTGGGCCGAGTCTTATCCAGCCCAGGCTGACATTTGCATCAGTTGCTGTCTGAATCTTCTAAGTGCCAGGGCTAGCACCAAGCTTTTCTTCAGCTTGGGATATTACTCATAAGGTGCACATCCTGGCAGGGGTTGGGGGGGGGCCTTGATTGATCATGGTGATGGCTGATTGTAATGATGGTGTCTCCTCATCCATAAACTCAAGGCCAAATTGCAACATATCAATCTCAACCTAAATAATGTGGTCCAGAGATGTTTCAGTCTGTTTCAGTCCTGGATACAGGACTGAATATCCTTTGGATACAAAGGGTATGAAGGTGAAAAGGCCTGACTGAGGACTGGGCTTTTGCCTTAGCTCACTAGATAGTTTGGGCCTAGGCAAAATATTTTGATGTGTTTTATGAAGGTTGAGGTGTCAACTCTGCCTCAGGCAGATGGTAGTGAAAAATGATTCTTGCATCCAGAAGCTCCTTGGATTACCCTTTGTTTCCTGTGGCATGGAATTGGCCAGGATTTATTTGCCATTGCCAGAGGAAATGTTTGTGATTAATTTTTTCCCTGCACAGCCTGTTCACTGTGTGTGAGACAAGTCAGGTCACAAGTCAGTCAGAGGAGGAAGTCTGCAAAAGACACAGACCCAAAAGAATTTGCCTGCTATGCTTGTGGACTGTAAAGATACATGATTCAACATGTTAGAGGCCTATGACCCAAGGCACTACCTAGGGAGATTTTTAATGCAATGCTGCTCTTTTTCATGCTGGTATAAAGCTGTCAGTTCCTTCCTGGTGATTACAAAAGTGTAACTGGCTTCTTTTTGGTATGAATAAATCACCAGGGAAGTGAACTGAATGATGGGGAGAATCAGCAGAGTTCAAATCTCTACATTTGCTCCTTGCTTCTTTCTGCCAGGTTAAGATCACTGCATATACGTGTGATTCCTGCACGTTGCTGGGGGCCAAATGCCACCCAAACTAAGCATCAGAGGAAGAAAAATGAGCTTTGCTTAAAAAGAGAAGGACAAGCATGGAAAATCCCCTTAATTATTGTGAATTGCAGCCAAAACCACTTGAAAGCAGAACAGTTCATGCTGGTTAAGCAGACTTCATAGGCTGAAAATGTCATGTCTAATTAGTAAATCACTTTCTTAAGGTCACACAGACAAACAGGTATAAGGTACAACATGCAGCCACAGCAAGAGGTGTATCTTTGCCCCACTGCAATAATCAAATCCAACTGCACTGTCTATCTGTCTGCTGGCACCAGTGGATTGATGGCACAAATGGAATCAATCCAGTCCCTCAGACTGGTTCATCTCAGTGTTTCTGAAGTGATTTATCCCAGCAGCTGGATTCACTTTTCTTGCTGCTCTGCTCCCTTGGTTTTGTTCTTCCTTGCCTCCCTTTCCCACCTCATACTCTTTGCCCCCATCCCCTGCTCTGCATTGCATTCCTCCTCTGCCCAACTCCTTTTTCCACCACGTGTGGGGAGGATGCTGCAGCCACCTCGGAGGCCTCGGTCTGTGTGTGAACAGGGCAGCTTCCTGACAGAGAGGAGGCCAGACAGTGCAGTGCTTCATTCCTCCTGCTCTGGCTCTCCTTCAGAGAGCTGAGGCAGACAGCCTTCTGTGAGTGGTGCTGCCCACATGGCTTTGTGGAGAGGCAAGGAACGAGCTGTAACTAATCAGGATTACACTGCAATTAAATAAAAGAGAAAGAGAGAGAGAGAGTGCCCTGTGTTAAGGAGGGGTGAGAATGGCCACGACGTCCCTAATCTGCACAGAGAAATATTGCTATAATATTCTGCAGTGCTTTTTGCCCCCAAGGCATCACACAGATTTTCATTAAGACTGTTCTTGCTGCCCTCTGTATTCCTAAATAAAAATGCAGTGTTCAGTGTGCAGCCTAAGAACCAATATGTGTTATCAGGGCCTGGTCAATATTTTAGATAAACCTTTTGTGTCCTGCTTCTAGTTCTACTTCACTGCAGATTTGTCCAGCCTCTCCAAGCTGCTCTGTATTGCTTACTATGCACTGATCTTGAGAGACCTATGAGCAGTTGTTAAAAATGTGTATATGCTGGCACATCTTATACACAACCTATTCAGTGGTGGCCAAAATATGCCATGCAGCCAGGAGGCTTTGCTTCCTGTGCTCTGCCTGCTTACAGTTTCTTTTCTGTATCAGAGACAATTGTATTTATTTTTTGTGTTTGAGTCACGTGCAGTCAGTTACAGAGAAGCAACGTGAAGAAACATGATCCAACATAATGGTGTTTACTAAGTATACACTAACATTTTATGCCTGACTCCTGTACATCCTTATAATTTCTGGAGTGCTTCCTAGCACAGGACATTGTGCCAACAGAAAGCTTCCCAAGTGATTAAAGAAAGCCCTCCTCATTGCTCTGTGCTACGACAGAGGATATGCACTTTTATTTTCTTTCACTGAAACATAGCTCTTTCATTCACCTGCATTGCAAAAGGGAGTGAGAATGTCTGTGTGTAGTAAAACAAGACAGGAAAAAGGTTGTGGTGCAGGGTGTGGGAACTGATTTGATGTTCTCTCCTGCCAGAAATATTTCATCTGGGGGTAAAGATCCAAAGGGAGAAACATGAGGCTTGCTGTTACCATCTTTCTGCAGTAGTGTTCTCTATCAGAGTGCTGTGCTGGCCAGATGGCAGAGCTGCCAGAGACATTATATCCACAGCTATTACAGTGCTGGCACCCACAGTGGGTAATGGCAAATAGCACTTGTGTCCATTCCTGGCACTTCCTGGATTATGTGGGAGGGTTTTCCATAACTTCCAGTCAGGGAATGTGCTCATTAATTGGTACAAATGCAGATGGAGAGGTGTGCTGCCTTCTTCTGAACTCATCATGTCCTGCCAGTCTGACATGTAAATATTCTCTGTGCTCTAACTAGAGAGGGAGTGCTCAGACCAGAACTGTAACTTTATGGACTGTTAGGCTCTGATTTTACCCCATACCACAGGACTCCGACAGATTCTTTAAACCCATTAAACATAATTTTAAAGATCCTGTAATCAGTGTTCTGTCTTTGCTTGCCAGCTAGAAATGTTTTCTCCTGATTCCAGCAGGCATATAATCACACTGTACAGTCTCATCA
Source organism: Florisuga fusca (assembly GCA_038090715.1). NCBI lineage: Eukaryota > Metazoa > Chordata > Aves > Apodiformes > Trochilidae > Florisuga > Florisuga fusca. The sequence goes on from JAAWXA010000067.1 coordinate 1,202,838, forward strand.
TCTGTCACTGTCCAAGCTGGATGCAGACTCATATTTATGGCAAGAACAAAAAGGTTGTGCAGATCCTGTACTTAAACACACTTTGTTGGTCTAACTTAGCCTATGCTTCCTTAGGATCAGCAGCAGGTAATACTTAAAAACTCTTGTTTTTTCTATTGCTCCTCTTATGTCTTTCCCTTTATGTGTTTGAAATAACACTGGAGTTGATTCTTTCTCTTGCTTTAATTAAATAGTAGCTTTTAAATGACTCCATCCAAAAGATTGCTTCCAGTCCAAATGCCCACTGATGCTGAGGAAGAGCTTCTGTAATTTCATAAGCAGATAATGGCTGATTGAATTAACTGCAATTATAGGAGAGATTTCTGTCAGTATTTTCCTGCTGAAAACAGTTATTTTGTTTACAAGATCAGCCTTTGCTTTTGCATAAAGCACAGAATGACCCTATCACAGATGGAGTCATAGTATCAAAGCCTCAGGTGCAATACAGCAACTTCTTTACTTTCTTCATGCAGAAAGATATTAACCATTTTCTGCCATATTTATTTTGAAACCAGCTCAGAGTATACTTCTTTTATATATATAAATAATTTCAGGCTTATGTGTCTTAGCTGTTGAGGGAGGCCAGCCACTTCTGAATGTTAGCATCATGAGCCCAGCCCAAACAAAACCTCCAATCTTGAGACAACCCTTGGGTTCTGCAAAGCCTTCAGCTGCCAGGTGCTGCTGCAGATGATCAGCCACAGAGCTGGGGGAGTTTCCAGTAAACCCAGTTTCAGTCTCTCACATATGAGCTCCAGCCAGACAAACCACAACCACAGTTTATGGCAACTGTGGCAGCAGAGGACAGGAAGCAAGGAACATCTGGCCTTTGACTTCCTTGAAAGAGATGTGGGTTTAGGTTGTTCTCTTTTTTTTCCCTCTCTGTTGGCTCTCTCAGTTGCTCCTGCTTTCAGAGAAGGCAGGCAGGATGTGAAACCACACACCTCGAGGTGCCAGAGGAGACAGACATTAGGGTCAGCCCAACCCCTGCTGTGCCTTCATGAGGTCATTTTTGAAAAAGGAAGGGTTGACTCCTGACTTGACCTTGTCAGGGTCATCTTTACACAGCCCTTCTTTTCTCCAGCTAAAGGAGTTAATTTCTGTGCAGTTTCCATATTTCCTTCCCCCCCCAAATTGAATACACCCTCACTTGAGGACACAAAACCAGCTCAGGTCACAAGATGCTTCTTGGGCAATTAGCAGTTTCCCTGGGCAGGATGTCACCTAGCCAAATAAGGCTTTTTGTCTGCATTTGTCTTCTGGCTGATGGAGCTGTGGTTTGTTTACTTATTTGTATATTGCTTTTGCCTTTTATTCTAAGGAGACATATTTGAAATACAGGATCTTTTAGAAAGAATAAAGTCTAGTAAAACATGAGGAACAGGGATCACAGTGAGACTGAATTAGGTCAATATTGCTAGCAGCAATATTTAACACTTAGAAGCCCCCCAAGGATGTCTGTACCACTGTCTGTTTCAGAAAGGCACAGATCAATGAATCAGCTCATTGAATGGCAGTCAAAAGGCCAGTTTTGAGTTAGGAATAGAGCCACAGCCTCTTGAATTCCAGCCCAGAGGACACAGGGACACAGTGCTTCTGGGCTTGGGTGTTGCCTAGTTTTTACGTTGCTCTGTCTGCACAGGAAGCAGTTTACTCAAGACATGAATAAATGTGAATAGTCCTTAGAGTTTGATTTTTTTGTTGTTGGGTTTTTTTTTTTCTGTTTAAAGGACAGTCTCCCAAAATAAATGTTCCCTGAAGTCAGTTCAAGTTCTGGTAGGAAGAGTTTCCACAGTGTAAAGACCTTAACCACTAGAAATCTACAAAAGGGTGAGGCAAAAGAAAAAAAAATAATTAAAAAAACCCCTCTGATCATATAACTTCCTATATTAAGCACTTGTGTAATTGAATCTTCTGCTCAGTAACTTCTGAGAATAGCTACTGTAGATACTTCAGAGGAAAACAGAATCCTGTCCTCCCTTTCACCTGCCCCTAGGTCTCTACAGAAGACAATTGTGTAATGTCATTTTCTCTGGAAGCTCAGCTGTGTCTCTGGGATCACCCTTGTTAGCCTTCCAGCCTTTTCTCTGCTATCTACAAAATGGCCTAATCTCAATTTCAGCTTCCCAGCTGAGGTTCCCATAGGCTGTGACAAAGGACCTTGACACTGATACCTCTGGGTGTCTTTTCCTCAGACTTGAGGAGTTTGTCTGAAGCAACTTGGTGCTGTGACTTTCCATCCCTTAATCATCTCTTTTGACTCTGACTCAGTAGTATGACTTGACTGCAGCTTCTTTACTGACCACAGAGCTTGAATTACACTAATTACTGTCACAAGGGGAGACTGGTCAGGCAGAATAGCTCCCTATTCTGTGTCAGAATGGACTTCCCAAACCATGGTGTCAGGACAAGAGAGGACCCTGATGAAAAATGTAATTCCAAAGGTGAGTGTCTGCATGTCTGCACACTGAAGAAAGGAAAGAGAACAGAAGTTGGAGAGGAAAAGGACTTGGAGAGATAGAAGTTAACACCCTGTGGTGCAGACACCTCTAGGAAGGGAGGAGAGATAGATGAAGGGTGGGAAATGCAGTTTCCTGCTGGAAGAACTTTGGCTGACACTTGCTGTGAGTAACACAGATGAAGTGACCACTGTCTGATACCTATTTATAGCTTCCCAACAATGATTCCCTTATCACAAGGCCCTGGTCAGTGTCTGCACACCAAGCAGGGTGAGAAACCAAGTTGGAAACTGTATTTTTGCAACAGGAAAAATAAGTGAATTGCCAGGAACTCAGCTGTGGTTAGTGCAATGTCCTAGCAGTCCTTGACTATAAAACAAGTGGGAGGTATTTATGGACAGAAGAACTATGGTGCATCCACATAGGTGCTACTTTCCTGTTGGCTATTTACACCCAGATGGATCAAAATGCCTTTGCAGTACTGAGGCTGTGTGAAAGGGAGTGGGGCTGGATAGTTTTGTCAGTCCTTTCATCTTTAAAGCCTTGAAGCCAGCTGTCCTGCTGCTAAGGGGGTGTGAAGGAGCAGTGAGGTTAAGCCTCCCCTCAGTGCTTGCAGATTCAAGTTCTGATGAGTGCTCCATCTGCTCACTGGGAGGGAGTGTGGGGCACTGGGAGCAGGAGAAGGGCTGTGGAAGAGGAAGACTGATATTAGTGGTTTAGGACACCCCACCCACCCCTCTCCTCAGAAATAAAAGGAACCACAGAGAGAAGAACAAGGCTCAGAGGCAGAGCAGCTGTCTGCACAGGGCAGCCTCCCTCACCCAGTGTAGGAGCAGTGATACTGCACATCAAAATGGGAGTCTTCATTTTGGCCATTCTTTCTCTACACAATTGCTGCTAGATTACTATCTCTCTTAAGATGCCCTTCCCACTTCCCTTCCTGGTCAGAAAGGGAAGAAGTCTTTGAAATCTGCTTTTGTGTCCAGAAGACTCTTGGAGTCTCTCTCTTCCCCTGTTTTCTTTGATTATGCCTCCACCTCATCCAAGCCCATGGAGATGTGGATTGTGTTCATACATTTGTGGCTTGCATTCATTAAAGAGCACAGGTGACCTCAGCTCTACCTGGCTATGAACTTGCCCAGTTTGCTAGTCAGAGGAAATTATTTTGACTTCCTAGTCCCCCTTTCCATCTATCTGCTTTTGATGGCAAAGTAGAAGCCACACAGAAGGAAGTGTCCATTACTCAGGGTTTCCAGGGAAAGCTTGGGACAACAGATGCCCAAGTCATGGGGAAAGGGAAATATCAGAGCCAACTGCCTGGCTGGAAAATTTGTGTAATGGACACCTGGAGGGAGGCTGCTGCAGCTTTGCCATCATATCCCTTATGCCACTGTTCTTTAACAGTCTGTCTCCTGGCTTTCAGAGTGCCCTCACTCATTGCACTGTGAGAGGAGTCAGAGCTGCTGGCTGATCTGTAGAGAAATCCCCTTTCTAACTCCCCCACAGAGCCTCTGCAGGTACAACATTCACATAGCTTTCCAGTTGTCCCCACTTCTGTGAGAAAACCAGGAAAGAGAAGACCTCAGCATGAATTTTTCCCTGGTTCTAATCCATGTAGCTGTACCACCCTGTGTTTCTGGGTGCCACTGACCTCCACCCTGTCAGTGAAAAACTGAGTGGCCAGAGATCACTGCAAGCTGAGGAGTTCATTTCCTTGACAGATCAGGGAATTGTGCTTGGCCATCCAGTGGGTTACTGTGGTTACTGTGGGTGTGATGGGCAGGGGTGAGGGTAAGATTCTAACTTGGAATTTTTGAGGGTGACAGTTTGAAAACCAGGTATTCTCACAGCACACCAGGTGACAGACCCCACTTTTGGGACAACAAAACTACTCACAACTTAGGAAAACAACCTCCTTAAAAATCTGCTAGGGATAGGGGAGATTTTCCTAGTGAAGTCACTGGAAGATTAGATTCCTTGACCTTTCTCTGACTTCTAGGATGTGCTAACATTTGGGCAGTATACTTTCTGCTTGGGTAATCCACTTCTACCTGTGAGTGACATCTCTGCATTCAGGGCAGAGGTTTGTAGAACAGATGTTTGCCCAGTGCGTGGGATTCTCAGGAGAAAGTCCTGTGTTTGTGCAAGCTATTATTAAAGCAAATTATGTCTGTAAAAGTTTCTTTCCGGGTGGAAGGTTGAGGTTTCATGACATGCAAGTCACACAGAGGACACAGATGGGTATTTATTGCCAATCTTACTCTTCTGCTCCCCCCCCATCACCTGCAGAACCTGTTCTCCCCACCTATAGGCAGTAACCTAAAACCCTTTGTAGCAAGGAGAGGGAAGAGCAGTCATGTCCAGCTCTTGATGTGGCACTCCTTTCCCTGGAGGGCTGAAGGAAGATGTGACATGGAGACTTCCTTCACCCTGTTATCACTGCTCCATCACTTTGCCTGGCTGCCTCAGCCAGCCTGTCTCACAGGGTGTCCATGTTCTAAGAGGACACGACTTTGCCACACTGTGATAACATACCAGAGAGCTGCTGTCTGGTGACGTGTGTAGGCAGTTAAAAACCTTATCTGATTCCTTTATCAAGGCCAAGATGGGATCAAAACCTTATGAGCCTACTCTGAGGGTGCAGTTTCCACAAGGACCACTTTTGCTGTTCTGGTTGCATGAAGATTTGCCCGTGCCTTGGGCAATGGCTGAGCCATTCAGCTGCTCCTCACTCTTCATCTCTTGTGGCAACAGGCAAAATCAAATTTGTTCCTGAAGAAAAACTTTTTGCAGTTTAAAATTACCAGTGAGATGTGGTCCATTTGCTGTCTTGCTGGAGGTCAGGACAATGATCTTAACTCCTGTTGTGTCCCATTCTTCCCTTCTTCTGCCCTTCCACTGATAAGGCAGCTTCTTCCTACCTCCAGTGAATTGTGACCTCTGCCCTTGGGGCTGTGATACCCTACATTCAGCACCCTGCTGTATAAATAACTTTGCACCTCATCATTTTTGAATGTTGTTTATCCCCCACAGCCTGCCATGTCATGTGCCAAGGTTATAAATACACTGCAGTGTCTAGACTGTGTCTAAACTTGGCATTGGGTACCCATGTTCAGGAGAGAGGAGCAGTTTCATCTCTTAGCACAAAGGGGGTGCCCCAATGTGTTTGATCAGGGGTCCAGGGGGGGCTTGGCAAGAGACTTCTCTCCTCCTGCCATGCCAGAGTAGCATTGGCCCCTGTTTCTGAAGGGGCCTTGGAAACTCTCTTCATCTCCTGCTCCAAAGCTACTGGGCACCCAGCCCAAAGGAAATACCTGACCTTATCCTTTCCTGATGTGCTTCAATGCACCATTGAGTGCAAGAGGCCCAAAACATCACAGACTCACCTTCACTGGCCTGGACAGACCCAAGCTGAGGCTGGGCTTGGGCTGGCAGGGCAGGGCAGGCTGAGATACTGGAGTGGGGAAGTGGAATTGCTGCAAGCCTGAGCTGGGAAGGAAGAACAAACAAGCATCATCTGCCTGTTAAAGCCATGCTGATCTGATATGATACATGACAGAGGATATGATATTTCTCCACATAACATGTGAGTGATATTTTGACTAAGGACAATGAACCACTTAAGGCCTACAGATTGCCTGTATATGTTTAAGTGAGGCTACATGAACTTCTGGGTTTTGTTTGGAGGCTAAGAGCATTCTTGGCATATTGCAGGGCTGTTATATGATGGGTGAATGGCACAACAGCAGATCACATCTCACATCAGACCACTGCCTGTAACAGAGTAGGGGACATCAAGCTCCAGTCTGCACAGCCCCCTAAAAAATGTGGGGATGTACCACTTGGGGACATGGTTTAGTTTGCTGGTGGTGTTGGGTTGACTGTTGAACTTGATTAGCTTCAAGATTTTTTCCCAACCTTAATGATTCCATGACTATGATATTTCTTGTGACTTCAGTGGCTGAACTGCCTGCCTGTGCAGTACAAGATTGCTGAGCACCCTCCACAGCTTTCATTCCAGCTCACAAACCCTTGCACAGACTGAAAGGTTGTGTGTGTTGAGTTCATATATCCCGAGTCAGGCTGTGGCTCAGGAGGACAGGATGTGTACTGCAGGACTGTACACTGGGCTCAAGTACTCCCAGTGTGTGCTGGAGCACACTTAATTTCCAGAGGATATGCTGTGGGGACTGATTTTGCAGGTAGGAGGGAAGTACCAACAGGAGTGGTGTGAGCTGGACTGCATTTGTCTCATGGGTTTGCATCTGTTTGGAGAAACCAAAGGGTGTGAGGGATGTGGGGATGGTGTGAATCTGGTGTCAGGCACTGCATGCTGAATGAGGTGCCTGCCCAGGAATCTGGCTGGGGATGTTTCTCCTCTCCAGTACTCTGGGATATCCTGGGGAGGCTACAGAGCTCATTTCCTCAGAGCCTGGCACAAAGTCTGCTTCCCAGCTCTCCAGCAGCCTCGAGAAGCTGCAGGGAGGCCATGAGGTGAGGCATGTTTGAGCTGTTACCTGGGCAACAGCTAAACACTGACTTCAGATAATAATTTTCAAGTAACTGGCGTCAGGGCAGTGAGGGGGGAGGACAGAGGGGCTGCCACTGCCCGTGGTCCCAGGGAGCCCCATAAAATCCTCAGTGAAAAGCCACTGGTGCAAGCCAAATTGGCTGAACCTCAGCCTGTGCTCTTCCTTACCTTTTATGTCTGTGCTCCTGGATAGGAGGACCAGAGAGTTGCTGCAGCTCTACCCTCCCTGCCCAAGTGATAATCTGTTGTCAGCTCTCACACAGCTCATCGGGTGCACAGCACACATCAGCTGCTGCAGGGATGGCTGCTGCAATTTGCCCTCCCTCTCTGCATGGCCTTCCCTAAGGGCATTATGCATGAGCTGAACAACAAAACTGAGGCAGAGACTCTCCTCTGTGTGTGGTTCTGCAGCACCCAGCACACTGAGGACCCAGCTCCATGCCCAGGTCTTCAGGTACAACAGCAACAGCCAAATGAATTATGGGCTTTTGCACAGTGTATATGTCATAACATAAACCTGTACCTAAGGACACAGCCATTCTGCATCACAGAGAGGTTACTTAGCATTTGTTTGCTGCTCCTAGATTTACTGGAAGATGTCTTGACCAGGGCAGGTTGTATAATACAGACAGTAAAAATTACTAACACTCTTCAGTGTCTGTGGTAAAGCTGGCCCTGGTGCAGTGGGGACTGGCTTCCAGACAGATTGAGCTGTAGCATTAGGTAGTCATGGGAGGGAAGGGATTATATTTGACAAGCAGCATGAGGTCACTTTTTCAGTCCCCTTTGGGTGAAATATATCAACAGGCTGCCATTCGCCTTGAACTAATTTATTTTTAAAAATCTACTTAATGCTGCTTCCCCTTCCCTCTTAACTCATTCCCATTCTTTGCCTTTCCTCACTGGTTCAGGCACACAGATCAGATGATGACATTTGCCATGGACTCACAGATTAACAATGGGCTACATACCTGACAGCAGCCAGCACAGCAGCAGATCACACACTGGCACACCCTGCAGTCAGGCAGCTGCAGCCTTCCACAGGCATCTCTACAGATCCATCAAACAGGAACAGTTCTCCTTCCTTTACCTGCCTTATCCCCTTAGACCCTGAACCATGTAGGTCGTGACAATGGGATTAAAACTGCAGTGGAATATCAGTTAAACAGGTATCACAACTGCAGTGTCATTTAGGGCCCATCCAACGTTTCCCTTGTGGATTAGCCTGACCACCCTGTTAGAAAACAGAGCATGGGCTGAAGGACCACTCCTGGAGGTGACAGGCATGAATTCCAAGAAATGCCCAGAGAACTCCCCAGTTTGCCACCAGATCTGTGTGCTGAATCCATTTATTGCAAGGGCTGAAGTCAGCAGATGTGCAAGAGGCTTTGAGAGGAAGCACCAGCAGGTTGTTACTTGCTAAACCAGCAAAAGCTGGGTGTTAGGGTAGCAGCTTGCACAGTGTACTGGAGAGATAGTTTGGTTTGGATACCAGTGCCAAAGCCAGAATGAGGCTCAGCAGCAGTGGGAGAAGTGGAAGATGCAAAAGCCATTGTACAGAGACCTGTTAAAGTGTCTCCACCCACATGCAACCTTGGTCTGAACTGTATTTGATTGGCTCTCATAGACACACAGAGTCACTACCAGGTTAGCTACACACCAAACTGCCATGGCAACAAAACCCAACTCTGCTCCCAGAAGGGCTGGAACTGAAGTCTGACACAGTCCAGGACTAACAGTGTATCCTCACCAGATGGTTGGAGAAAATGGGTATCAGCTGGGGTTAGTCCCCACCCAGTGAGGGAGAGGACACTGGGAATAAACCTGCTCCAAATCTTTGCCTATGAATGAGATGTTCTTGGCATCTGCCTGGATCTTCTCCTACCAGATCTCACTTTAAAAAAAAGGGCAACTGCATTTCTGTGCAAGTCAGGCATTTGGTCAGCTCCTGGGACAGCACCAGCTCATTCTTTCTGGTGCAGAGTGAAGATGGGAGGAGAGGGATGAAATCTAGCTGATCTTGGAATTCAGTTGCTACCTGTGGTTTCTCTTGTTAGAAAAGGAAAGCCTTGATGCCAGTGTCTGTGCTGGCAATGGCAGACACCATGGCAGCACCTGAGAGCTTTACAGGGCACTGGGCCTCCAGATCTATGGAGAATGTGGATCTAACAAATTACTGACCTGCAGAGGGGCTGAGCCTCTGAATTCAGTCTTCAGCTCTAGCAAAGTTGAGGGGAATTTGATTTTGCTATCAGTCCATTGCTTGCAGATGTAGCTTCATGGAAGCACCTTAAGGCTTCAGAGCTTGAGGAGAGAATGGACGAGCACACTGGAAACCTAATGGCTTATTATGAGTCCAGTTCTAACAATTTAATTTGGGTAGGGAGGGAAGGAGATGCTGTGTGGAAGATGCAGGATATGGTTAGTGACTCTCACACTTTCTTGTGCTGGAACTGGTGTGTTTCCCTCAGACTGGCATGTTGCCCTGGGAGGGTGGGAAGCACCAGACTGGAGCCTGTACCTTTTCAGTTCCCCACCCAGCCCACTCCCCATTCATGGGATGTTTGATCCCTGAGCTCACTCCTGAATGGGGTCCAGGTAACTCCTCAGTGCTTCAGCTGCTCATCCTGGAGCCCTGGATCACAGACTCCTCTCATATGTTTCCTATTAATCCTAGTCTTGCCTGCAGAGAAGCTTGCTGTGGGGCTGGAGGGAAGTGGGCACTCAGAGAAGGATGCTGCTGTGGTTTTTTCCATTGCTCCCCTTTTCATTCTCCAGAAATCAGGATTCTTTCTTCATATATTTGGGTCTAAAGGCCGTGTTTGCACTGAACTCTGCTTACTCCCTGCACATCAGTGATGCTGGCACTTGGGAAAGGACTCTCATGGGCTCCTAATATTCCTCACAGACTCCCAAGAATTTCCCTTCAGAGGGAAATCTACTGAGATGTCTCATCAGGAGAGCTGGAGGTCATCCTTGCCCACAGCAGAAACATGAACTACAAGTCACCAGGATTTCCTTCAGTGTCTAGCAGAAGCAGAGGTGGTGTCCCCACGTTCAGGGGCTGGTGGCTCTCTCAGTTGGCAGTGAGCCAGGCTGTACACAGAGGGTCTTCTAAGAGTCTCCCAGTAACCAAGGGCTCTCAGGGCTCTCAGTCTCTCATCTTGACTGGATGTATCTCCTATTCTTCCAGAGAACAAACCCAAAAGACTAAACTCTTGCCCTCTTATCACAAGATCCTGCATACAGTTCCATGTTAGCCTGGGAAAAGTGGGGGGTTTGTCAGTTTTTAATTTTACCCATTTTCTCATTCCCTTGGATGCCTGCCTGACAGCCTGCTGCTCCTAGAGTTGGGTCAGCCCTGCAGTAGTTGCATGAGACAATATTTAACATGGTAGCTGTTTCTTGGTGTCTTGGCAGTGGAACTCAGCCCATTTTAGCAATGACAAAATGTTTGGTAACTGTGGCCAAGTCTTGTAACAAACCATCCAGCTGTAGCCTCTGAGCAGAGCAGACAACAGAACCTCTGAGCACCAGACAGACAACTGCTTACCTTTGGGCAAGGTGGCCTCTGCCCTGACCTCATCTCTGCTTGCTCATTTTGTGCCTACTGTCTTTGTGCTTCAGCTTTCCACCTGCAGAAGAGGAGGAGTCAATAATTGCTCCCTGCAGCATGAGACAGACAGAAGGAATTAAAATGATGTGTATATATTTTACAGCCTTTAGGATGGTCATTAAACCACTCAAAGTACTCCCAACAAAATTTTGTAAAAATACATCTATGTCCTGCATGCTCTTACACCCCTGGACTTTGGATATATTTTCAGTCCTACATTTCTCCCAAGGCTCCTCCCAAAACATGAGCAGTGGCCTCAGCCATTCTTAGGGCAGCTGAGCACTCACAGTACCTTCATCACCACCAGAGAGATTTCTTTGATGGTGCTCCTGGCTGGGATGCACTTTGGAAAAGAGAACAGAGCTTCACACATGTATCAGGCTCCTGACAGACACTGACTTCATGCAGGCTTCTAGATTCTTGCCACCAGGTACTTTGGCTGCTCTAAGATCAGATCTTCAGAGTTTTCAGGAAAGAAATCTAATTCCTCGTGGTTTTGTTTGACTGTGTTGCTGGTCTTCATTTGAATGCCAGAAAAGAGCTGAGTTGCAGGCATCTCTCTGTTGTCTTGGACTGTTTCAGCTAGCTGTGGACTTGAGACAGAACTGTTACAGAACTGTCAGACCCAGCTCCAGCTGCACTCAGTGGAAAAAGAGTAGCTGACTTCAGCAGGAGCTGCACTGGGACCTAGAGCAGTGAGTGCAGTGGTGCTGCAATGTCTTTCATCCCCAAGTTGCTGGGTGAAATCCAGGCTGTGCTGGTAATGGTTGGAAAGCTGCCAGCTGCTAATGCTGTGGAACAAGCTGGTGAGTCCTTGCTCCAGTTCGTAGGAAGCCACCAGACAAAACAAGTACCAAGAATAGCCAGCTCAATCCTTTCCTGGTTGGATTTATGCTATACTGGCAAGGGAGTAATTTAGGAACTTCCCTTGATGTGGCTCCTGTCCTGTCTGATCTGTGGAGGCCACAATGCTTCTGTGCACATTTGTCCTCATGAAATTCCCTAGAAATACTCAACATGCTATAAAAACAGTGTCTGGAACATAGTGCTTTCCCACTCTCCTGGTGTTTTCATGGGCTCATAGCATAACCACAAAATCTGTCTTGCTCTTTCATTTCCCTGCCTGTAGCTGCATCTCCTGGACTGAGTACCAACACTCAGCACTGCTCACTCTTCCATCTTCCACTGTGTGGTGGAAGAGCAGACACATTGTTGTGGGGGGTATCCCAAGAGCCCAATTTCAACGGATGTCTTGAAGCAAGAAAGAGGTTGACTTTCTAACAATATCCCACTGGGGGTGTGGAGGAGTCTGGGAGGTTGGACAGTCAGTATTTTTCCCAATTCCCGATCAATACTGGAAAATTATGATGGAGAAGAAGAAGCAGCCCACTGCAGTGGCCATCTGTAGAGCTGTTGAGGCAAGCAGATCCAAACAGACTTTCCTCCTTGTTCCATCTGGCTGAGGAAATGGAAGTAAAGGTGATGACATCCATGAAGCAGGTAACACTTCTGCTGCCTGTCTCAAAGAAGCGAGGTGCTCAAACAGTGCCAATGGCTTTGCTTTTCAGGGCTTCAGAAAAAGTCAGGTTTACCCGAGCCTTTTAGAGCTGATCTCATCTTTAAGATGCGTTTCTTGAAGAGGAATAGGTGCCACAAGACTGTATCTCCAAAGTGCCCCTGCGGGATGATAGGCAGCATTGGAGGTGCAGGCAGAACCTTCACAGAATCTGTTTAAGATCGACCCTAATTCCTCGCTGCTCTGCTTCAATCTCTGCTCTCACAGTGCTCTCTGCTGGGCAATCAGAGGCAGACACAAGCGTGGCTGCGAGTTTCTTTGAGCCTAAGAGGTCAGCTAAGGAACGATGTGCAAGTTCAGCTTATGAATCACTTCCAGTGAGTGTCTACGACGTCCTCTGGACCACCCGTACAAAGCAGGCAGAACTGTGCTCCAGGAATGGTCCCAAACGATGCAGAAGCACTCTGGAGCCAGTAACCTGCTGCTGGGTGACAACCTGTTCTGCTGGGGTGACTGGTTCCCAGGCAAACAGGTCTCTCCTGCAGCTTGAAGCACATTCAGGCTGCCCAGTCAAGACACCCAGGAACAGAACCTTGAATGAGCCTGGAAAGATAATTAGATTAATGTCTCTTACTGCTTCTACTATGCTGCTGGCCACAGTCAATAAACAGTAAATGTTACTAGGATCACCTAGTGAAATGGAAAACCACAAGCTGTTGATCCCCTAGCTAGGTAGCTAGCAAAGGCCCTGCTAACCTCGGGTGTGGTGATGGAAGGGTCTTCTGTCACCTTAACATTTGTCATTTTCAGAAGTTAGTAATAGCTTGGTGAAAAAAAACCACCACCACCATCTGCTCCTCGATGGTTCTCCCACCAGAGGGCTCTGCGGACATAGCTTCACGGTCAGAAGTGCTTTCAGTGTGGATGAGCAGCGAGGAAAAAACAGTTTAAATCAAAATATTGGTTCCAAACAACATGGTGTTGTTACCGTGAAGCTCTCCCCTTTTATTAGTATGTTTCAGAGACAGTGGTGTCTGTAAGTAGCCTGTAGCCTCCTTACTGATCTTATAAAAACCTCTCAATAACGTGCAACTTGTACTGAAACATTCTTAATGGGGATTAATTGGAATATGTGGTCCCATATCAACAGTGAACTAAGAGCAGAACAGAGAACGAAGCAGGCATATAGCTAGACAGGTTTGGTAATTGCCTAAGAAACCTACATGAGCTTCTGCCATGTATTAACTGAACTCTACAAACATTTTGTTGCTCTGATGGGCTGGTGATGAGGTGACTGAGGAGTCAGCACTGTCAGTTCTGCTCACAGTCAGGCATCTCCCAGACTGCTTTCATATGAATGAGGAGAGCTCAAGTCCCAAACTTCAGTGCTGCTGCATGTCTCTCTGGCATTACCAAGAGGCAGAAAGTAAGAGCAGATGGTTCTGTAAGAGCTGAGTATTTTAAAAAGTCACCACAGACCTGATAAGCCTGCAAACAGGGCGGTGCTGGCCTGTAGTCTGCCCTGATAGCTATTTTTTGTTGCTGACCATCTTTGCTTCTTATGGGGCCATAGGATGCAGAGTAATCAAAGTTATAAACAAGATGAAGTTTTCTGACCTTCATCTGTCCTACCTCAGCCTAACCCCCATGGCAAGAGAGGAAATGGACATCAGGCCCTAGAGTTTTAACGTCAAGCAATGTAACATGACCTCTCTCCTGCATACATAACCTTGCCAGGTCAGGCAGTGAACCAACTCCAAGTGGCTGTGTCTAAAAACAACTCAGCCTTGGACACATCCTTCCCCAGGTCTCAAATCACAGCCAACCCTCCTGGAATCCTTTGTCCAGAGGGTTTTCTGGGAAGCTGTTCGATGAGTGGCTGTCTGGAGCCTACGCCTCCTGCACACCCCACTGCTGCCACCCAAGACCCCAGAGCTTCCCTCCAGCCTGGCAGCTGCTGCTGCTCCTGCCTGGCCCTTTGCCTCACAGAAAATCCCAGAAAAATCTCACAGAAAAAAACTGACAGCTGCAAGAGATTCTTCAGTGTGCACAGCATAAGGGCAGGGAAAAGGCAAAGGAACAGCAAGGGAAGAAATCAAACCAAGGGAAAGGACACCCATGCCACCTGCACATTCTGAAGGACCTTTTGTGTTCCTGTTACTTAAACTGATTTTTCTGTCCTTCTTTGTGCCCAGAAAGCATGGCTGCTTCTCTCCTCGATTACCTTTGCCATAGCAACTTCTTATCATTTTCAGACAGCTTGGATAAACCTGGCTTGTCAGATCCTGTCAGGATTGGCTTCCTCCATGTCTTCGTGCCCCTAAAACTCCTGACCAACACCTTTCACACTTGAACATGTCCTTTTCTTACTCTCCTTCCCCTTTCATCATCACCCACTGCTGTCCAGAAAGACTGATTTCTCCCTTCTATGCTCTGCCCCCTTTCTTGAAGCAGATTTTTTCCATCTCTCAAGTTAAGCTTTTTATTTCCATGCTGTACAGGACTGCCTGGCACCTCCTTATGCCATACAAACCCATCTGATCTAGGAGCCATTTCCCTGAGTTTGCTGCTGGGCAAACCTGATGCTGCATCTGTCCCCAAACTTTGTGTTTGTGCCCATCCAGACAACGGGAAGGGCTGTGGGTCCTCCGTGGAACTGGGACCATAAAACCAGAGCTGAAAACTGCTTTTTGTGCACGGGGAGAGCTTTTTCCTCTGGGCAAGTAGGAAAACACTTGGCCAAGCCCCATCCCACTACATGTATGTATAACAGGGCTGTGTGTGAACAGGAAAGGCTCGCGAGTGCTGTCTTTGTAGTTTATGTATATATATAAATGAGAATTTTTGGTCCACCTTTCACTGTGCTTATGTGAATCCCTGTGTGTCCACACTCTGCGTGTTGTGTTGGAAGCCTTAGCAAAGGGCTCCTTAGACCCAGTTTTGGGTGTGTTGGTGTTATCAGGTGCCCTAGATGTTTTTTGGTTTGTTTTTTTTTTTCCTCAGTACTTACACCCAACTGGAAGGTTTTGTCTTTGTGTATTATTTGGCTGGCGAGACGCACAACAAACAAGCTGATCCTCCAGGGATCACACCCCGGTTGGAGGAGCACGTTGAGCAAACGAGATAAGCGAAGAGAGCCACGGGCGTTCTGACAAACCCCAGGTCGTTCCTCTGATCAAGAAGACCCTGAGGCACCTCCCTCGCTCCCTCCCNCACGTACGCACCTGCGTCACATGCCCGCCGCGGCCCGGCCTCCGCCTGCAGCTGCCGGTGGCGGGGCCGGGACCGGCGACACCGGGACCGGCGACACCGACGATACCGACGACACCGGCACCATGACGAGCTCCCCTCAGGAGAACACGCTGCTGCATCTCTTCGCCGGAGGGTGAGTGGATGAGGAGGAGGAGGCCTGGGCTGGTCGGGGCCGTGCTGAGGGAAGGCCCCACTGAGGGGAGGGTGGCGGCGGCGGGAGCCCGGCCCGTGGCCCGGGTGAGGTGAAGGCTGGAGGCCTCCTGCCTGCGGGTCTGGCAGCGGGGAGCAGCGGGCCTGGAGGGGGAGAGGGTGGAGTGGGGAAGGAAAAATCCATCCTGAGCCGGGCGACAAAGGATCATGGTGCAAAGCGAGGTCAGCGGAGTCAGCCGGGCTGTATGCGGGGTGAAGGGCTGGTCTCGGGTTCAGTGAAAGGGCCTTAAATCCTGCCCTCGTAGCTGCGGGTTTCAGCCGAAAAAGGCGCTGGCCGGAGGGACATCAGGATGAACGTTTTTGAGGCACCAGAGATTTGTTTTGTAACGGAAGGAATCTGCACAACGCTTTCATAAGCTCTGCGTAGGTGACAGTGACAGTGGAGGCAGTGTGACTGCCTGATTCATGAAACTGTACTGACAAGAAAGGACTCGAAAAACAGAAAGGAGATGAGGGAGAAAGAGCGTAAGGGATGGTCCTGGTACTTCTGAGTAAGAATTTGCTAGGAGGTGTAAACTTCTTATTTTTGTTGTATGAAAATCCTAACTTAACATCCCCACCCACACACACCAACCAAAAGCTCTCCCAAGAAGCCTTGTTAATTAACTTACAACAGGGATTTTAATAATAGTCCAGCAAGATCACTTCATGGTGCAAATATAAAATAAATTTGAAAGATCACCTGTTATGCAGCTAGTAAGTGATGTCTGTCCTCATCAAAAATCTTCTTTAAGTTTTTTTTTTAGTGGCTTAAAATATTTAAGTATTAGAATATTCTGTAGTGCTTGTAAGCTGGCTGAAGTTGGGAAGCCAACATGAAATCTGTTGTTAGTTTGTCTGTTTAATAGGAGACCATGATCTTTTCTGTGGCTAAACAGGAAATTTCAGCCTCCTCTGATGTGTACCTGGAGCAATAAGCTCATTTAATGTAATATTAAACCAAACACAGTGAACGTTTTCAGAGACACTGCCCGTGTTTTTCTGCTGATTTGGATGCAATGTGTTTGTTTAGTCCTCCCTTTCCTCACTTGCATCAGAGTAGTACCTGGAATTCAGGCATTGGAATGGCCCAGGACAGTGGGTCACCATCTCTGGAGGTATTTAAAAGGTGTTTGGACCTGGTCCTTAAGGACATGGTTTAGTAGTTGGCTGTGGTGTTGGTCAAAGGTTGGACTGGATGAGCTTGGAGGTCTCTTCCAACCTAAACATCCTGGGATTCTGTGGAGCCTGTGACAGAAACTGGACCTGAATATACATGTGCAGCTTGCTTGGATAGTAACAATGGCTACCTAGAACTCTGGGTGTCCTCACACAACTCATCCTACTATAAGTAAATGGGAATTTTAAACTCATCAGTGTTGTAATCTAGCACAGGGTGATTAGTGTCTTCCTTAATCATTGAATGTACCCTCTGTCTTTTCTAAGGATCCCAGTAAACAACCAATTTCTGCAGCACACCTAGGAATTCACCAGGTCTGATCTCTTTCTTGAGAAAGCTTGGGAGGAAAAGAATGGAAACACAGTAGGGAATATTCCCCAGCCACCCTGGTGTAAAATTAGTCTGTGTCTAAATCAGCAATGCAAACACAGCACAGAGGAAAGAGAGAGACCTGGTTCTTGTGCTGCATATCTTGTTATTTATGGAGAAGTGTGCCATTGGTTATCTTGCCTTGATGTAACAGGAAAGGAAAATGAGACCTCAAATTTCATCTTCTCATGCAGCAGGCAGTGCTGGAGTGCTTGGGTGCACACACCCACCCACCATCCAAACAGTTTATTTCTAAATGATTCCCTGTTCAAGGCCCTGGACTTCTGTGTCCTCTGTGTGGATGTAGCTACTCATGGTACTATCTCTGCTTTTCAGGTGAGAAATGCACACTTCTTAGGGCTTGTTGGATCCACCAGGAAATGGAGCATGAGTTTCAAACTGTTGCTCAAGCTACTAGAACACTTTTCTCTAAATGGATGTATTAGGACATACTCAATGTGTTTGGAGAGGTGGTTGACCAGCCAAGAAAGTTTTCTCCAGCTGTTGAAAGAGATGGTTTGCAATATATCAGCTTTATTACATGCAGACAGGCTCACTGGCTTTTTTTCTTTTCTTTTAATTCTTTTTAAGGCTTACATTACTAACAGCAACTCAAAGGGTCTTGGCATTTCCATGGGAAGGTGACTGAAGGGAGGGAAGGTTTCAGAAGCAGCAAAGAGAGTGATGCTGAAGTTGCAGAACAGATGTAAGCATGTTAACAAGTCTGGGTTCCTGCTGCCCCTGGAGTCAGTGCAGTTGCTTTTTTTTGGGGGTGAAAAACTTTGTGCAGAAGTCACTCTGTTGTCTTTCCAGCTGGAGTAATCCTGTTTATTATGGGGTTTTTCTGGGAAGTGGTATTTAGAGGCTACAGTGCCCTTAGAACTGTAGGCAGTTGGCAAAAAGCAAATCCTGGGACCAAACCTTTTCTCTGGAGTTCACAGGGGTACTTGTGATGTGTATTCTTTAGCAGTTTGCTTCAAAATGGGGGACAGTTTGACTAAAACCAATGTTTGTGACATCTTTTCTGTCTTGGTGTTGAGGCCTGAGTCTGTGACTCCCTTGCTGTTCTACTGGTGATCCATACCTGGCCCATCATGTAGCCAGAGGAAGCATGCAAAGACTGAAGTGCAAATACTTTTTCAGGTGGTAAGTGATGGGCCAAAGCTGATGAATTGTTGGGTGCTGCACACTGAGAAGATTTTGTATCTGTGATGGGTGCTGAGCATAGCTGGGAACCTCTTGTTAGATGCTTCCTGTGAGACTGTTGAAGATTCTCCACCACAGTGTTTTGTTTCAGGGAGGTTTCTATCTTTTAACTAAGGAGCAATTTAGACATTGTTTTGGGATTTTTGCAAGAGGCTGGTGCAGAAAACACTGCTTAACAGCTCTGGAATTGTAGTTGTGCACTGATGTGTCAAAAAAAAAAAACCAAAAAAACCCTGCCTCAAAACAGTATGAAGACTTTGAGGATTTGCTTTTATTTCAGCATAAGGTTTTCCCAAATTGAATTTTTCCTGGCTGTGTATCCATAGTTTGAATCTTCCAGGGTTTGTGTCTGTTTGTGTAGCTGAGGAAGACTGGTTGTTTTTCCTTTCTTCCCAGATGGAGGCTTTTGGAACACCCTAGGAATACAGAGTGTTTCTTTTGTGCATGGTGTGTTGTTTTCCAGCCATCTTTCCAGGGGAGAGAGCAAGACCAGGGTGTGATGCAAAGAATTCCCTTGTGGAGGAAAATCAGCTCATCTGCAAAAGCTGCCCCAATACACCAAAATCCTTACTTGAACTATCTGCTGCATATTTGTGTGTGGGACAGACTGTATGCACCCTGTTGACATTCTGAGAATCTCTCTGTTAAGAGAATGTTTTCTTTCTTAAATGTCACACTGACAACATAAACTCTGAGCTGCTAAAACTGATGATGCAGATATTAACTCCCTGTGCTGAATATCAGAGGATTACATGTGCATTATCAGAAGTACTTAAAGGCTGCATAAATTAACTGCATTATGAAACTAAAAGGCTGAAAGACAAGGAGTGGGCTAGGAAGGCAAGAAGACAGCTGATGCAGGAGGGAATGTGCCAGAAAGACTGAAAAAATTGTATGGCAAGATGTCAGTCTAGACTGAGCAGCTGGTAGTTCAGAAACAGCAAATGGAGTTTCAGTGTTCTGAATTTATGAATTGTAACTGTGAAAGTTTTGATTTAATCCTCAAAATTGTGAAATAAATGAGGACTGAGGATGGAGTATGCAGTAGTGGAGCGTTGGTAGATAAATGAATGGGGAAGTGAAGCAATCAAATTGTCTTCATTGAGTACCCACAGACTTACAGGTACTCTGGAGTATGTAGATTACTCAGGTGTTAATTAGACATTGTCTGTGTTGGATATACGTAGTAGGTAAGGTGTGGGTCTGCAGGAATCCTCAAAACACTTCCTACTCAGAGCTGTGAGTGTGAGCTGTAAGAACAGGAAAAATCTTGCTGGAGAAGCCATTCCTGACCTCTCTCTTTTTTTTTCCCCCAAAATCTAATTTCAGAGAAATGTGAACAATGTGAGATGCATCTGACAAAACAGTGAAGGCTAAACTGAAGCAACACCCTCCAGAGCAGTACTGACAGAACAAAAGGCTCATGTCCAAGTCCTGGTTCAGTACACAAAATAATCAGAGGCCTGATACGATCTCTGCACACTGTCATTTTTGAGCCAAATGCTACAAATTCAGCTGCTGAGTACGTAGTTCTATGAACAATCTTGTGACTTTATTCAACAATAAAAGCAGAAGTGGTTTGAAAGGGATGGAGGCGAAGCTCTCTCCTATAGCATCTGTCACTTTGGATGTATAAATTGTCCCTAGTTTAGGTTTTTCTCCTTTCAGCAGGGAAGAAAAAGCAGCAGGAATTTGAAGGAGAGCCTCGTTGAAGCATGATGTTAAATCTTATTGCCAGTCTGTGTTGAATGCATTTGTATCCAAAAAGCATCATTTTGGGGACTGTGTTCTTGTGCAGAATCTTGCAGAACATGAAAACTGTAGTGAGCAAGTTTTGTTTCCCAGCCACATGGTCTGAGTTGTCCTTTTGAACCTTGATTTTTGTGGTTGTACAGCCAGGGTGGTCAGGTTGTTAGTGCAAGTGCAGGGGCTTTAGGGCTTTGGCAATGAATGGTTACTGTTTGATGTGACATCCTGTTTCAGTAGGGAAAATAAGATGTACTGGACAAGGCATTTATTAACTAGGATGTGTCTACATCTTGGATGTTCCTGCTGTTCATAGTGACCCTTTTCCCTGGTGTTTTTAAAAAAAAAAAAGATTCTCCTAGAAAACTAGTTTATGTTTAGATGGGGCTTTAGGAGCTACAGGTGTCCTTTTATGGATCTCTGTTCCCAAATCAGTGCATGCAAGCTTCTTGTGATTCTAGCAAGCAATGTTGGGGTTTTTTATGCACAATACAAAGATATGATTTAAATTCTTTTTTAATTCATCCCTTTCTCATGAAACTCTACTGAAATTACAATTTCACATTAACATCAGAGAGTTAAGTTGTTGACTTATGGTGTTTTCTAAGAAGTAATTGCAAACACAGGTTTTTGAAGGAATGGTGTGCTCTGACACTTGTATAAACAAAGTATTTCCTAGTCAATAGGATCAGTTGCTGCAAACACCCTGAAGAAAAAAACCCAACAAAACAATGTTATATCTTTCTGTAAGTCTTCCTGAATTCCAAAGTGTTTGATTAATAAAATTTAGATCGTTAGAGCTCAACATTATGTTTAATTGTAAAGTTTGACAGAAGGGACATTCAGTTACCAAAGAGAAGCAGCAGAAGAGAGAGAAATGGTTTGATCAATCACTTTGCAGATCACTGATTAAAATGGAAATTAACACTTTATATTCTGGGCCCATCCAAGCCTCAGTCTGACTACAGTAAGATGAATCTGTGCCTTTTATAGGATCATTTATTTTTTCTTTATATATATATATAGTATGTCTGTGTCTCTCTCTATCTATACATACACATACATATATGTGTGGCTGTACAGTATTTCATTTTTGTCCTGCTATCAGAGTATGCAATTCAGTTCTTTGGTAGCTTTTCTCTCCTATTATTCTGTTTTCCCACCCTTTCTCTCATCCTTGCAGGTTCCACTCAAAAAAAGTAGCTGATAGTCATTAGAGGGCCTAACCTAATGTAGTTTGGTGTTTTAATCATCAGTACTGAAATGGTGAAGAAGAATAATTGTATTGCTGTGTTTTCAGCCTCTAGTGTCCTAATCCCCAGTGGCTTGTTCTCATCTGCCAGCTTCCTGCTTCCCATAAGAAAAAATCCATCCAAGGGTATGTCTGGTTTAGGGCAGCAACCTCTGAAACATGGATTCCTCTGAAGTTTTTACAGGCAGAATTCCAGCTCCTGGCAGAACATGGGACTAGCAGATGGCCAGTCAGGGATTTTTCATTATTGCTGGGTATCCTCTTTGTGTTTGCTAATCTCCTCACTACACATGATCATTATAACAGTTTTCCAACCTTCTCTCCCCTCCCCAGGGCTTGGAAACTCCTTCCTTTGCCTAATGCCAACGCTGTCCTGCTTCCTAGTAATTTGTCCACAACGTGAAGCAATGGGAGTCAAGTCTTCAGATTTTATTTATACACCATGCTGTGATTTGACACATCTTGTGCAGCTATGTTTTCCTGACTCTGTCTGTTTAAATTGTATGTTACAGATGTGGAGGAACAGTTGGTGCTATCTTTACATGTCCTTTGGAGGTAATAAAGACCAGGCTTCAGTCTTCAAAGTTAGCCTTCCGGACTGTCTACTACCCACAAGTCCAGCTGGGGACCATCAGTGGTGAAGGAATGGTCAGGCCAACATCTGTATCACCTGGGCTCTTCAGTGTTCTCAAGTGAGTACTGCTCCTCTTGTCCTTCAGTATTCTTGACACCAAACAGTTTGATTTTCAGTTTCTCTGTGAAATGACAGGACCCAAGTTTTGCTCCAGACTTGCACTGCAGGATTTGTGTCACTTGGGCTTCTGCCTTCAATGGTAGAAAGAAAAATTTAATTGAATAAACATCTGAAGGTGTTGGGTTTAAATTGTCTCCTCATTTTCAGGCTTTTTGGTAGTTAGGACTTCTGGAGATCAGTGCAGAGGACATACTGTAAACTCTTGGTATGCCTTGGCTTGTGAGAACTGTCACAGAAAATACTGTGGAGGAAAGGGCTTTTTCTCAATACTGAAAAGTATTGTCTTTGTCTCTTACTGGGAATTACCATGTTTACCGTCTCCTTTGAGCATTGCAACAGGTAATCCTTACTAGCTGGAGTCAATTCTTGGCAAATGATTGAAGGACTAAACAAGCCATATATGCTCTCTCTTTATTTTTCCTGAAGGCACTCCCAGTTTGCTCTGAGCAGCAAATAGAGACACTTGTTGCTTTTGCTCCCCGTGCTGCTTGCCTGTTTGGTGGACAGAAGTTTTAATTCTGTTCCTGCTCTCTCTTTGGAACATCATATAAAAGTGAGAGCCTTTTCTTCACCTTAGTGCACCAGCATCATGACAAAGTGTCTGATTCACTGCACAGTTTTGAAGCTGACCCTGCTCTGAGCATGAGTTTGAAACAGATGATCTCCAGAATTCTGTGCCCCAATGTAACTTAAGTCATGCTTAGCTGCACTCTGTGATGGATGATCTATAACTGAAACTTATGGGAGTTTCAGTCCTTATGGGGGAAGGACACTTTTTGTAAAAGCAGTCTCACTAAAATCCAGTGTCTGATTGGGGTCTTGGAAGCTTTTATCTTTTCCTCAGCTTCAGCTGACTTAATGAACTCCCCTCTGGGTGCTGTCAGATGTTGTCTTTGTGAATTACTGCTGTGCATCAATCCTGTCAGCACCTGGATTATCATCTCTTAAAAGCCTTCTGTGTGGTTCAGACTGCAGCAGTTAATGCTCCAGCTGTTCCCTTTTCAGATGTGTATTCATTAAGAAGAGGAAATATGAAATCATCTTACAACTGCTGAAGAGTTTTGCCAGCAACTCTGAAGTCCAAATCTCCACTTCTCTATTTCATATCCCAGCACTGTCAACTTCTGGTGCAGAGCTTATGTAAATGGTTTGAATTTAGATTTGGATCACTGGGCACCCCAGGGTGATGCAGAGAGGTCCTGTATAGATCAGGCAGCAGAAATGCCAAAGAAAAGAGTTGTTGGGCAAAGCAAGTGGGATGATCTGGGGGAAGGCACGCGCCTGGCAGGCCGCCTGGGGAGAAGCTGCACAGTTATATAACAGTACAGTGCTAATTCAGACTCTGCAGAACTGTCTGCCTGGAGTCATCCTGGGTATGGAGTTTCTCTATTGTAAACAGTGCTGCTTTCCCCTGCCAAACACTTCTTTGTCTATTCAGAGATGAGTCTACAGCAATTCGTGACTGAAAAATGAAAGGTAGTGCCAGCTGTTTGATTTTCATCTCCTGTCCCTTGCTATTTTTTCACCTTGGAACTTTGCATTGGACTTCAGGCAGCTTTAACTAAAGGAACTGAAAACTTCAAGGCAGAAGGCTCTGAATTAATCCTCTTTGGCCCATCTTTTTCTGTAGTTGTTTTAATTGGTTTTTGGTTTTTTTTTTTTAATAGAGAGGAAATGGTTTAAAATTGGGTTAACCTTTTAATAAATTTATTAAGCTCAGTAAATTTGATGGCTATGATCTTCATTTCAGTTCAGGAATTACTCAGCTGTATATAGCACCAAGTTTTTGACCCACTTACTTCAGAGGACTGACAAGGGAGAACAAACTTTAGCTGCCATTCCCTTACAGACAACATCTGTGAAGAAGAGATGATGCTATTGATTATTGTCTTTCTGATAGAACAGAAATGTGTTGATGAAAGAAGTGAAGTTAGGTCTCTTGCTTTTACTCTGCTACCCTTTGCTTACTCCTGAATTAAAAAAATTAGAACTGGAGATGACTTGGGCCTTCTGGTTTGGGAAAATGCTGTGGCTGAAGAAGCAGCTATTAGAGCCCTACATAGAAGTTGCTCTGTAAGAGTTATAGGGGCTGAGTATGGAAGCCCCCTAAATGTTGGAAATAGAAAGTGGATACTCAGGAGGGCAGGTTAAGCCTGCTGCTAAATAGGAAGCACACCAGAAGGACAAGCTGGTTTTGACTAATCCATTTAAGATTCTGATGAGTCACCCCAGCTGGAATCCGAAGTCGTGACTGTTAAGTGACAAAGAACAAGTAGTTGGTGGATCTGTCTCCTTGGAGACACTCAGCCCTAGAGTTTACACAGAAAGTTCAACTCTGCTGCAGAAAAGAAAAGTGTTTTAGAAACTCCTGTATCATCTTCTATCTAATGAGCTTGGTTTTGGAATCTGGGGGAACTTTCTCAACTCTTCTAATGACCTAGAAAGCAAATTGTGAAAACCTGGCAGCTGCAACAGCTGCACATGGAGCTGGGTGTCCTCTGGATTGTCTGGCACAGTTTGCACAGTGTGAGTTCAGCTGAGAGCTGCTGCCTGGCAGATTGTGCACAGAAATCCCAGTGATTCCTGTACCTACTTTGACTGGTAAATCCTGGGCTGTTAACTAGTGTTTGGCTGTTGGAAGTACAAAGAATTTTCAAGATAAGTCTGTTTTAATGAGGCAACTTCAGCAAGGTATTGCATAGAACTTGGCAGCTGCTGTGGAAGCTGCCCAAACACTTTAACTTCTTCAGAGAAGTCCTAGCCCAGCATGCCTTCTGAGGTGTGAGGGAAGATGGGTGGAAATGGCTTTGGAAACCTAGGTCATGGCAATGGCAGAACTGCAGGAAAGCATCATGTGGTGATCTTTCCACTTTTTATGTGATCATGAAGTCCAGTCCTGACAGTGATTCACTGCAGTACCTCTGCACTTGGAGCTTACTAGGGCAAGATGATGGGAACTCTTTTGAATGCCCTCAAAACAAGATATTCCTGAGCTGCCTGGGGAAGACACAGCTTCTAGTATGGTGGTCACATTCAGCTATGACTCTGGGGAAAAAATACATCAGTGGGTAATTCTGAAAGGGAAAAGGTTTTCTGTGGTGTGCAAACTCCTAAATTACTTAGAGAATGCCAAAAATTCTCATTGTTCATCAACTATCACTAAACTCTCCATGAAACTTTTACTTCTAAATTCCCAGCTGCTTTCAAAGAATGGAAATGTTAACTTTGTGCCATATGATAAACTGTAGTGCACAGAAGTTTTAGGGCATAGTGGCTTTTCTTCAGTAGCATATCATTCTGCTGACTTTCAGATATATTATGTAGCTTAAAACTAACAGCTTCACAATTAATACTGAATTAATACAATACACAATTAATCACAATCAATACACAATGCTTTTGTACACTTATTTTCACTGACTGTGTGACACAATAGGAAGCATAACTTTTAACCCAAATTCTGTATTTTTTATCCTGTTTGTTTTTATTTTAAGGTCAATTCTGGAGAAAGAAGGACCAAGGTCACTGTTCCGAGGGCTGGGTCCAAACTTGGTTGGAGTTGCACCATCAAGGTAAATAGTTAAACTATTGCTAAAAGAGACATTTAAGCTACCAACCCAGTGCTGCTGTGCTGTTGCTGATTCAAAAAAACAGGTCATAAAGTTATCCCACCTTTAAGATGAGATTTGTGTGTATATTCTGCACAGTATAGAGACCAAGAAATACTTCCAAAAATCTTCTTTACACTTGTATAACACTGGAAGGTGCAGATTAAGTAAGGCACTTAAATTCCAAGTCATTGCAAGAGTCACTTATGTGCTTGAGAAAACAAGAAAAAGTACTGCAGAAAAATCTGTAGGATTAATATTTGCATTTTTCTAGTATGATCCTCTACTGTGAATACCTAAAAGTGGTTGCCAAACACTGAATAGGAGCTGCAAGACCATGGCACCTCCCATCTCAGACTTGGTGTGAAAGTAAAATATTTCTACCCTGTGGGTGTTGATTCAAATAGTGGCAATGTAGTGTAAAGAGAAAAAAAAACCCATAGCACCCTTTGTAGATTGAAATAGTCATGTGGAGGCCTCTTTGGAGAGAAAGTCTT
Organism: Florisuga fusca; assembly: GCA_038090715.1. Taxonomy (NCBI): domain Eukaryota; kingdom Metazoa; phylum Chordata; class Aves; order Apodiformes; family Trochilidae; genus Florisuga; species Florisuga fusca. Next base: position 1,229,052 of record JAAWXA010000067.1, read on the forward strand.
GTTTTCCAGGGGGAAGAATAGTAATGTATCTAATTTGACATTGTGTGTATTACATTGCTTTTCTTCTCTTTTTTTTTTCCCCCCCACAGAGCTGTCTATTTTGCATGCTACTCCAAAGCCAAAGAGCAATTTAATGGCATTTTTGTGCCCAACAGCAACATTGTGCACATCTGTTCTGCAGGTTCTGCAGGTCTGTATTTGTAATTCATCTTCTGTATGGTCTGCAGCAACACCCCAGTGTCCAGCCCCTCACCAGTAGCAGGTGATACATGCACTGGTATCTGCATAGCTCTGAGATGCACCTTAATTCTTTAGAATATTTATTCCAAGCTGTTGCTGCTACATGACTTCTATCCCTCTCAATAGTTAGGAAATTAATAGAACGAATCACAAGGCAGGGGCTGGATTTCCACTCTGTCTGTACAGCACCTGAGCTAACACACCAGTTTTGGCAGACAGCTCTGGATAACTGTGGTATATAAATGAGCCCAGAGGCTGGTATGTACATTCTTAAGTGTACATTAAGTACATTTCATGTATTTAAGTACATTTCATAAGTGAAAATGTACACTTAGAGGTTGTGTGTACCAGAAAACAGGAGTTTGCTAGCTCCTAACTTTTCTTGTCTACAGAGGAACTGTTTTTCTGTTCAGCACTTTAAAGTATCTCCAGATTGTTGTTGACTAACTTGGAGTCACAGAATCGTTCTGGTTGAAAGAGAATTTTAAGATCATCAAGTCCAGCCATTAACCCAACTCTAACAAGTCCAGTGCTAAATGATATTCCAAAACAGCACATCTGAATGTCTTTTAAACACCCACAGGGATGATGATTAAACTGCCTCCCTGGGCAGCCTTACCCCAGTGTTTATTAACCCTTGCAGTGAAGAAGTTTCTTCTACTATCCAATCAAAACATCCTCTGGATGAACTTTTTTTCCAATGGCAATGCTATGCTAATGTTTCTGAAAATGTAAGCCAAAAAATATTAATAGTCAGCAGCAAGCTTTTGATGCTGTTGTAACCAAAGTCGTTTAGGATGGTGTATTTTTCCTACCAGAACGGGGAGAATAATTTGTTCTTGTAGGAAAAATACTGCAGGAAATCTCCACAAGTTCAAGCATCAGTCACCAAGGTGATTATTGAAAGTAATGTTTCTCAGACTAATCCCTTAATCATGGGTAGATTCTCTTAATGTGGTGGCTCAATGGCACCACCTACAGCCTTGGGGAAAACAAAGGAGTAATATGTGGGTGTTTTGCCCACAGGTTTCCTTTTATCTATTATTCTAAAACCCAGTCAGTAAGGAAGGTTCCTTGTCTACAGCTGTCTTTGGGAACATCAAGTACATATTAATAGGTGCAAAATGGAAAAATCCTGTAGTAAAGTCCAAGATTGATGCCTCCTGAAGCTGAACAGGAGTTGGTTCTCTTGCAGGAGGGGCACTGTAAGCTTCTCACCTCTGTCTCTTTTGCAGCCCCTAGGTAGTGCTGGGTTAGATCTGTTTCTGTGTATAAAGTACATTTGCCAGGGCAATATGCTAGCCTGGATTCAGCTATACTTTGGGTTTCCTTTTCTCTTTTTCAGCCTTTATCACAAATTCCTTGATGAATCCTATATGGATGGTGAAAACCAGAATGCAGCTGGAGCGGAAGTAAGTAACTGATTTGAGGGAGGCTGGATGCCACTGAGTGGCTAAAGGAAGCTCTAGAAAACTGAACTTTTATGTTTTTACTCATAGCTCTTTGTACTTTGATAGATCTTGCCCAATTGTTTCTTTAACACTCAAATCCACCTCTCAAGCCACCATGCATCAGCCTGGTCAGACTAAAGGTGAAAGTTCTGTGTGTCCTGCTTCAGTCTGATGCATAGTTACTGTTGAGAGGGATGTGGAAGTTGCCTTTAGTGCAGAGTTCAGTTCATTTTCTGGTTTCACTGACAATAAAGATATCAAGAACTGAAATGCTTTGCAGCATTAGTAGAGGCTATGGAAAGGTCAGAAGAGCTCCTGTGGGAGGCTCAGCATGAGGTTGCAGTCTGTGTCCTACTTTACAACATCACTTGGCCCTGGCTCATGCAGGTAGATGTGCAACCAAAGTTACTGAAACACAGCTAGGTAGCTATCAACAAAGGGGTGCTGCTTTTCAGCTGTGATGAAGCCACATTGGTTTTTATAAAACATTCTAAAACCACTAAATCTGTTGCAGTGGTTTAATGTTCTTTTTCTTCCTTCAGTATTGTGCTAATGTTAAGCTTACCTTCTGAAGACAGGAAATTTGGCAGCAATATCTTTTAGTTAGGTGATCCACAGTCACTAGAGGCTGTCAAAGCAATGAGGGACTCTGCTAATTCCCCTCTGCAAGGACATGTAAAGTCAGATAAAAAGGATCTTTTAAGGCACCACAACATATAAATAATTTATAAGACTTGATTCCAGCACTTCACAGGGTGGCACCTTTGAACTAACTACTGCCTCTTAATATGGAGGACCATTTCTCATTGTCTATTTGCCTGCTTCAGAGATGGCTTTAAATGGAATTACTGGTTTAACACAAAGCAGTGTCTCTTTAATGCTTACTGTATTTTTAAGCATTGGTGTAAATTGTAACAAACTGGATAGAACTTAAGCAGAAAGATTTATTATGAGTATGTATTAGTGAATTAGCAAAACCAAGTGTGTACACTTAGCATGATAGTCCTGCTCAGTGCAGCTTTCCTGAAGGATTTTTGGAGTAAAATTTAGCAGAGAACCATTTCTGTATTTATAAAAAATATTACAAGCCATGAGCTTTATGGGGGGTTTAATATTAATTCTTTTTCTGGGCTCATTATATGCTCTGTTCTTTTTGTTTTTTAGGGTCAGGGGTTCCAAACCAATGAATGCTTTGCAGTGTGCTAGATATGTGTACCAGACAGAAGGTATCCGTGGCTTTTATAGGGGCCTGACTGCCTCCTATGCTGGGATTTCTGAGACTATAATCTGCTTTGCTATTTATGAAAGTTTAAAAAAGCACTTAAAGGAAGTCCAGCTGTCCCCTTCTCCTCCTAACGGGACCGAAAGGAACTCAACAAACTTCTTTGGACTGATGTTTGCTGCTGCTGTTTCCAAGGGCTGTGCCTCTTGTATTGCTTATCCACATGGTATGTTAACTTTTCCATTTATGACTGCAGCAGAACAGCTGTTGCCTGTAATCCAAGACAAATGATGGGGTCTCGGGCTATAAAATTCTTGTGCCTCTGCATTAGCATTTTCAGGACCAGTCCCACCATTCCTAGTTGCTGATTGGGACAACTCAAAAAGATGCTGAAAAGGAATCAAACACCTAATCCTTTTGTTCTCACTGCTAGCCTCATCCTTATCCACAGCCTTTGGGATTTGGGGATCAAGTGGTGGGAAACACTTGTGGGCTGAGCAGTGTTACTTGTTTTGGACAGACATGAATGTTACTGTGGTTATATAGAACGAGCAATATTGATGATGTGAGCATCAGTGAAGCATTTAGTTTTGTAGTAGCTTGAATGAGCAAAATAATCCACTTATTCCACATGAAAGGGAATTTAACTTTGCTTCTTGCCTGAAGGACAATACGCACAGGATTCCATGGCTGCAAGTACTGGCAGGCAATGGGCACAGGAAGGTTTTGTGTTCCTGGGCTTTACATACCTTTTCCTGGTAATCACATGTTTCCCAAGGCAAAGCTCTAAGTCTTGTTCACTCTGGGCTCTGTTTTCCTTTTCTGCAGAGGTCATACGGACTCGGCTGCGAGAAGAAGGCACGAAGTACAAGGCTTTCATTCAGACAGCACGTCTGGTAGCCCGTGAAGAAGGTTACCTTGCCTTCTATAGAGGACTCTTTGCCCAGCTCATCAGGCAGATACCAAACACAGCCATTGTGTTGTCTACCTATGAGTTAATTGTGTATCTGTTAGAAGACCGTGCAAAGTAGCAGAGCCAAGACTCCCAGACAGACTGCAGACCAATTGCTTCGTTGAACAAATAGTCCTTTAAGAGACTGATTCAGGAGGCAGTGCTGGTGGAAAAACTGCAAGTCTGTGACTGCCTGCTGGATATTTCCTTTTGGATTCATACTTTCTGAAAGGTCTCAAGGCATTAATGTTAATAGTTAATTTTAACATTTGTTTTTTTTTTAACTTAATGATAATTAAACTGCTACTAAATTAAATTACACTATTTAATTTAAGTATACGTTTGTCCTCTTCTTTAAGCACAGCCATATGTGGTCAAAGAATGTACCTCATCCTATCAAGTGATCTCTTGGACTGATGTTCATTAAAAATATATTAAAACAGCAGAAGAACTGGTTTGGAAATTTGAAACTCTGTCATCTTAATGCTGGAGTTTAGTGATGTAATAGCCTTTGAGACTTCTGGTTTACTAAGGGTGCACCATTTATTGCTGTGTGAATGTCCTGGAGTTTTCAAGTGGGACAATCTTGTAGAACCTTTCTCTGTTTCGGTGGCATGAAATGTGCACACCAGAATCTCCTGGACTGGCAATATTGCTGGAATATGACTGTGGGAAGCATTCAGTAAAAAATAAATTCCAGAACTGTGTGCACCTAGCCATTTGGGATACATGCTTATGCTAGTGTGTGTAAACAGGACTTGGCTTCTGTGCCTTGCTTTTGTGAAGGACTGAGAGCATAAGGAGAGTCAGTGATTGTGGCCTGGCTGCCCTGCAGAAATTCCATGAGATGCAGTAACTCAGTCATATATCCTGACTTTCTACTGCTATGGGGCTTTTTTGTGTTACATTTTCCTTATAGTGCAATGCTAGGGGTTTGGAGAGTGGAAGAGAGGGTAAGAGAGGTCTCAAACTGGATTCTGCTTTACAATAGAATAGTGGGGAATATGGCCCTCCTGATTGCTGTCCTTGTGGAGCAGTGCTTCTGATAACACATTAGGTTAGCTCACAGTCATGTCACTGGAGTTAACACCACAGAAATCCACAGTCTATTTAAATAGTTTCTTTGTGTCAGTACTTGATCTCTTACTGAGGGAATTAAGGATTTGCCAAGTTGGTGCAGGATGTTGAACTGTTCTTGCATTTCATACAGATCTAGTATCTGCTTTCCCCTTCAAAGACACAGTATCAAAGGGTATTTTTCAGTAGTCCTTTCAGCAATAAATCAAATCCCCTGCATACTTCAGGCTAGTCCTTTAATAAATAATGGAATGTACTTTTAGTAGTTGTTTGGAGCAGTACCTTGTGTTTCAAGTACTGTATATTAATAATTACTGATAGCATTTTAAAACTTGACTGCTTAGATTGGTGTTTGCTTTGGCCATACAATGCACTCCTGTTCATTAGTGTCATTTGCTTTGGCAGCTGAGGAAAATACTACAGCATTTGAGCCCAGCTTCAGCCTTCCCTGCTGCTGAACTGAACAAGGAGCTTCTCATGGTTTGAGCAGGTGTTGAGTTCTTGTGCATAAACAAGTGTTTATGGACATCTCTGTCTTCAAGGACCAACTGCAGCAGAGGTGGTGTTTGGACTTGGATCACGGAAAGCACTAAGACACAGCCCAGTAGTGAGTAGGGCTATCTTATAAAAGATCATTTTTCAGACTAGTATTTGGTTGCAGAAATAGAATGGGTTGATAACTGGATTCAAACCTTCATATTTGTTCTCAGTAGAACTTAACTGATGAGTGATACTTCAGGTCCTATTAGACATCAGTATGATGTCTATGATAGTCCAAAGAGGGTAGAATATATGAATACCTCATAATGAGGCAAAACTGCAAAAATAACTGATTTCTTTTATGTCTCACTGTAAAGAACACATCATATTACCCCTAAGCTAAAATAGGAAACAGCTGATTAAACACTGGCATGGCTTTTTTTTTTTTTTTTTAATGGAGATGATGAGCAGCAAAATCTTTAGTCTCTTTATCAGAGTCAAAACTGTCACACAGTGCTGTTTCTATTTTTGAGATCTAGGACACTTTTTTGAGATTTGCTTTCCTAAATTAGTCCTCCTCTGTACTTAGAGTACACTAGCTCACATTTAAAATGTTAGTCAAATATGTAGACTACTGCTGTCACTTGAGAATGAGTGGAGGGAACTCAAACCCTGTTGAGGATTTTGGGACCTGGTACGAGAAAGTGAAGAAATTTTTGTTCCACCTAAATCTGATGGAAAATCTGGAATTCTGATGGATTTTTAGTTTTATTTTTAAAGTTTTGCTGCCAACAGTGACAAAATCAGTCCTAATTCGATAGGGGGTTAATAAGCTATATTGGGAGCTAATAGAATTTCTGAACTAGTAGAATTTACTTCTTCCTTTCTCTACTAGATTTTTTAAAATCTGCTGACCCATGATTCCTTAATTCTGTACAGAGTTAACATTTTTAGGTGATGCTCTATGAGCAATCCCATTAATGTCACTGAGTGTGGAGTAAGCTTATTAAGAGAGGGAAGAATTTGAAGTAGTTTTCTCCAAAGGGATATCTGAACTTAAAAATAACCCACCTTTCTCTGATTCCATATCAAAGGAACAGTTAAGACCCCAACTACAGTTAAGCTTAAGAGTATCATTCACTTCCAGTACAAATATTTGTCTATGAAGAACTGTTTGTGGCTTTTTAGAAAACATGTTGTTGACACAACTTTTTCTCCTGACTTTGAAGCAGTTCTGTATCTTGTGCTGAGAATTTTAGTCAGGAAAACAGCTATGCAATTTGAGGCAGGGCCAGCATTCTGTTTTAGAGTGGTCCAAGGTCTTACCTGTCAGATAGAGAAGTAAGGGCATGACTGCTTCCCATTCTGTGGAGCAGTGAATCCCACCCACGTGTGCTGAGAGTGGCAGGGCATAAATGGGTGTTCCTTTGCCTTCTAGGAGTGAGCTGTGGACTTGAGTCTGACCTGGGAACTGCTCCCATCAGACCTGAGGGCTTTCTGCAGAATTGTGTTGTATCCTTCTGTCCAGAGAGAGGGAAAGTCTAGAGCAGCAACCTCCAGCTTCTGGCTTACAGGTAACAAACCGCCCACAGAACATAATTCCTGATCCACTTGCCATGCTGTGCGTTGGTTAAAGTCAGATGTTATTAATGTTTTATTGGGTAAAGGTGGTCAGGGACCACAGAATGACCATAACCTATGCTCTAAAGTAGGTGGGGAGGGTACAGCAGTGTGATGGAGGGATCTTCCATTTCCCCCAGGCAGCAAGGTGCTTTGGTTGGGAAGAGCATCCTGACAGCCGATTCCCTGGGAACCAGTTCTTTTGCCCACTTTGTTTCCATAATTCTCCAAGCAGCCATCCCTTTTCCTAAAAAATCTACATTGAATTCAATTGCCATCTTACAGGCCCCATTGTTTCCAGTTTCATTTGTGCAGATGGCCCTTGGGAAGAAGGGAAATCCTCTGGGGAATTGGTTATTTTTCCAGAGCTGTTCCACAGGCCTGTGGGCCTGTAGCCGCATCAGCGCCGTCAGCCTTACCCGGTGGGGCTGGCACCTACAAGGGCTGACGGTGCTTGTGTAACACCGAAAGTCACATTATATTAAAAAAAAAAAAAAACAACAAACCCCAAAAAAACACCAACAATAAATAAATCGTGTTGAACTCGGCGCTAGGCCAGGCACGACGGGCCTGGCTCCGCGGAAGGGCCAGGACCCCGCTGGGCCGCCCCCGCCGCCACGATCTCGGCCTTTACGGCGCTGACTCACGGCCCGACCGCCGCACGACTCCGGCCTTTCACGCCGCTCTCCCAGCGCCGTGAGTCACGGCCCCACGCCCCCGCCGAGGGGCNGGGAACGGCCTGGGCGGCGGGGGGAGGCCCGGACAGGGCTGAGGGGGGAGGTCGGGGCTCCCGGCTGGGGGCTCGGGGTGGGTTTTGTCCCCGTGGTGGCATTGAGGAAGAGCGTGGTGAGGAGAAGGTCCCCGCGAATTGGCAGCGGCGAGGGAAACTCGTAGGTAAGTGGTTGGGTTACGGTGTCCCCTAGAACTGCTTCGTCCCTTTGTGTGCCTGCACCGAACGTGAAGGACTTGCCTGCTGTGGGAGCTGTGCTGAGGAAATGCAAAGCGTTTCCCTTCCTCCATGCGTGGTCTAGGAGGCTGGCGGGGTTACAAAAAGAGCTGAAGGCTCGGGGTTTTCCTCAGGAAAAGAGCCTTTCGCTTATTGTGTTGGTCGGTGTGGAGGTGAGAGTGATTGCAGGGAGCTGATGGAATAGCATCCAGGCTGGTGCAGGGCTGCAACCTGGGGAGATGACAGAGAAGTCGACCGGAAAATCTTTGGGTTGTTTCTTAATTGCACTGAACGTTTCTGACCTCAGAACGTATTTTTAAAATGAGATCAATTGAAAAGGTTTGAAGAGCACCTGGAGAGAAGTCAGGATTCAGATGTCGTAAAAGGAGTAAGTTAAAAAATTTGACAGATTTTAATCTAGCAGAGTTTGAAATGGATGTAGGAATCTGTGGAATAGGAGGGACTTGAGACAGTGCAAGAGAACAGAAGTGAGCAGTGTAACACCGAAAGTCACATTTACTTAAATTTAAAAAAAAACCAAAAAACAAACTAAAAAACACCAACAATAAATAAATTGTCTGCTCATCTGCCTACTACTTCTGGAGTAAAAGGCACTCCCAAGGGCTCCTTGTGTTAAGGTTCACTTCAAGTTTATGCTTTGAACTAGAGGCATATTTCTGCATCCATAATCAAGTAGTACTTCTTTGCTTTAAAGCATTTTCTGTTTATGTAACCATATTCTGGGGAATATTAGCCCGTACACCAGACTTGGCATTTCCATGGCATGTTTGGGGCAGCTAAGAAGTAGTGGTAGCCTAAAGCAAACCCCAGTGAAGCAGGCAGCATTTCTTTGACCCAGCTGGGACTAACATGTCTTTCGAGGGAAGAGATTGGATTTCTTTTACCCAAGTTCATTCAAAGGTCTCTGGAATGGAAAGCATTTTTTCCCCAAGTCCTTCAAAATTGTTAGTGAGCTGTAGATATTTTCAGGACATGACCTTGATAATTCTTTCCAGCTATGTACATTTGTGCTTCTCCATACTGCTTCTGTATTACCTTAGTTAAATGAATCTTTCAAAGCCATCAAGGGGGGCATCTGATCCAAACATGGACCTGGTACTGCCTTTGCTGTTAATGTTTGCTCCATTTTCAGCATAGGAAAAAAAGTGAGCATTTTTTTCATTTAGTTGAAAAGTTGTCAGAGATGCTGAGCTGACATAAAGAGGCATCTTTTCCTGCCTACTGGCTGGTGTTCTCCAGATTATTCACAGTTGCTACCTCCTTCAAGGTGCCATTTCACAGAAGGCATCTTTTGAAGGGGCCAGCACAAGAGGTGGTTGTGGCTTTGGGTCTGTGTCCCTGCCTGGGTCTGGGAATCCATAAAATGCGTGGACTTAAGCATGACCATATTTATGTATAAATGGGGATAGTGGAGAGTATTGGGAGTTAGAAGGAACATGAATTCCTTCTTGTGTTATTTGAGACACAAACTAGTTGCTAAATAGTGTTTGTCATCATTTGATAGTTGAAAGCATCATGTGCAGGGCAGAAAGCTTGATAGGAGAATCTGATAGCCTCTTCCAAAAGAACTTGTGTCATATTGTCTGAGCAGTATCAGACATTTAGGTTTTGATCTCATAACTAAATTTACTCCACCTGTGTCCCCTCAGTGTTGTCTTAAGCAAAGGTCTTCTCTACCAGCAAAACAATTTGTTCAAACTCACTTGTGAATGGAATCTCTCTATGCAGTAATTGAATCACCTCTTGCTGCTCAGGTTTTATTTTAAAGAGTGGTTCTTTGTTCAGGTTTATACAGTGATGGATTATAAACTCCTTAAAGGTGATTTGCCTAATGTTTTGCAAGGGATTGAGAGTATGGGGTTTGCATTGTTTCTCTTCTTGTAGCAGAATGTCTGACTTCAGAAGCAATGTGTTCTCTAGTTTATCATTCAGCTGCTGCCTGAAGCCAGTGGAGGTATATATAGTCACTAAATCTCTATTTGAGAGTCTTTCCAAATGCAGTATTTGTTTTTGTTTTTATTGTCCAATTACTATAAAATTAGCACCCTAACTACATGTTCTTTCCTGAAATTACTTTCTTATTTTCCTTTTTTTTTTTCTTTTTTTTTTTCCTTCCTTTTCTTTTTTCTTTTTTTTTTTTTTTTTTATTTTTTTTTTGGTTCACAAAAGATTTATTGCTTTTTATCCTAAATAATCCAAGATATAGCAACTTCATTTGCATACACTGTGGGAATGAAGGGCTGCCATTTGGTAGCACTTCTTCAGCCTGAAGAGTGAGAAATAGAACCCTGTTTGGAAAAGATGAAAAGGTCTTGAGTATATGAAGAATTTGGTCTCTGATATTAGCAAGTTCTCAGATAGGATTCAGCTTTGATTCTTTCATTGTTTTTTAGTGAAATCTATGCTGAAGGTACAGTGGGATTTGGATCTTGGTGGTTAACATGCTGAAGCCTACACATTATATTTCCACAGCTTCTGCACCAATCTCAGCAAGATGAAACTATTGGTGAAACAGGTGTTGCTGTCCATCCCTCACATGTGTGTTTTGATGTGAGCTTTGCTTGGCTTTTGGACAGTGGTAGCTCCTGGATAACTTGGACTAGAAACTTAGATTTCTGACTGGTTTAAACTTTTTGTTTATTTTTTTGCCTGTCAGTTTCAGTGGTGGTATTTTTAGCTTGGATCACGTACTGTTTTGAGCCCCCTTGGCAATGAAAGAAGTCGAGCAGTGAATATTCATTTCAAGAGGGTGTGGGTTTGTGCATCTATTTTGAGATGAGAATTTGTCACCCTAGTAGCTCGAGCCATTTTCTTTCAGCATCTGGCAGGGAACCCTCTGTGCACTCAGGTTTTTTAGGCTTCATTTTAAGGTTATCCTCCTCACTAGTACTTGAGCAGGCGGCTTAAGTGTCACTGGAGGGGTTGATATTTTATGAACCAAATTTTAGGACATGATCTGTGAAAACTGGAGGGGGGAAGAATCTGAGTTATAGGCACCCAGCTACAAAGATGACAGCAGAGGGAGGCCAGCTGAACTATGGGGAGAACCTCCTGCCTGTTTGGTTGCAGGATGCCAGGCAGCATTTCTGCCTCGCTCAGATTATTCCGTCAGCAGAGAACATTTCCTAGAGCAGGGGGAAACACTTTAGCTGCTCTTACTTGCTTTCTAGGCCCCCAGTAAGCATCCCTGCTAAGTTGCTTTGGCTGCTGCTTGGGAAGCTTCACCAGGCATGTTGGTGAAGTCGAGCAGCAAACGGGGCTGGTGGCAGCTGGGTCCATCTGTCTGCATAGCACTGTGGGCCCCTGCCTGCACTTTGCCTGAACAGCTGCCCTCCTTTGGAGGTGTGACCAGGATGGGTTTGGATAAACCCAAACAGATGGGTTGTGTTGCCTTGACCTGCTAGGAAGCTTCCTCCTGGGTTGTGCACCAAGTTCCAAGACAAATGCAGACCTTCTTCAGCAGGCAGGCTCAAGGGCCAGGAGACTGAAGTTCTTTGCTGGAACATCACAGCTGTTTGATATGCCCTTGTCTTTGAAAAATGTTGTAACAAGCTGAGCAGACACATCTGTAACCACCAGCCCCTTTCCTCAGTTTCTGAGCTCCATCAGATGCAGTTCTTGCAGAGCATAAATTCCATTTCCAAGAATCCTGTGCTTTAGGCAGCAGCTCTGCTGGACCCTTTGTATATATAATATTCACACTGCTGATTCTGGAGAGGACTTGCATCCTCAAAAATGCTTCTGAAAAACAGTCAAGTGGGTAAATGACAAGGTTGTTAAAGTTCTGCCATGTCTGTGCTACTGGGACAGGGAGGTACAAGCATCAGGCAGGAATTTATTTCTACTTTGGAAGCAGAGGTGGACTAGAAGTCCATCTTTTCATTGCTAAAATGACAACTCTGAGTCATACCTCCAAACATGCTGAATGGGAACTGATTGTTATTCCAGCTTCTCTTGCATTTCCCTATTTGAAAGCCATTGCTTTCCTCTGCATCAGCTGAGCTGAGTGTTCATGCCTGACATTTCCTCTCCTGACAGGAAGAAACCCACCCACGTGACAGTGAACTGCTGGTTCTGCAACCAGGACACGGTGGTGCCATACGGGAATCGCAACTGCTGGGACTGCCCCAACTGTGAACAGTACAATGGGTTCCAAGAGGTACAGTGACACATTGCTTGAAGGTTGGCTGGGAAAGTGCATGCCCTGAAGAACAGGAAAACCCTGCTCCTCATTTAAGATGATACAAGCCCAGGGCAGATGAATATCCAGCAGTCTGACAGCTGGCAGCTCTGTGCTGAGCACTTGATGAAGTAGGAGAGAATTCACTGTACTGGGGTGTGCTGACACAGAAGAATAAAGACAGTTCTTCCTCTCTTGCTTCAAATGGCAAAAAGGGCCTTGATGTTTTCACCAATATCTCTTAAGAATCTTTTTATTATATATGGAACAATTCTTTGGGTTTGTATTTTGGGTGAATTGCTTTATTTCAGGGTATTCACCAGTGAAGCTTGGTGAATTTGGCTTGTCTTAAGCCAAAAACCTACAACCACCAACTGCTTGCAGTAGGTGTGCAGAGCAGTAGATGAGGGAGAAGATTTGAAACATTTTGTATTTTATTACATGTGGTGAATCCATGGAGCACAGGGGCTTCTGATGAAGCTTAGGGAATCTTGTTACCAACCTGAGGATACTTAACTTTGATTTTATGATCTCATGTTAGCTTTTCTTCCTGCCTCCCTTTTTGCTTCTTGACAGAATGGAGACTACAACAAGCCCATCCCTGCTCAGTACATGGAACACCTTAACCATGTTGTGTCGGGTGCTACGACTTTCTGTGATCCTGCCAAACCACAGCAGTGGGTGAGCAGCCAAATTCTGCTTTGCAAGAAATGCAACAACCATCAAACCACAAAGATCAAACAGCTGGCTTCCTTTTCACCGAGGGAGGAGGTAAGTGTTCCTTAGGGACTGGCACCACAGGAAAATGTTTGTCAACAGCATTCCCATGCATGTATTTTCTGTGTTTGATACCATGCTGCAACCAGGAAAGACAGGAGTGTTTCAGGGTGCTCTGGAATGATGTATCCAGTAGCACTACATGTCACTCCAGTGCAGAAAAGGTTGCTGGTTAATGTTGCAAACCTACCTAACCATAGTCCAAAGCCAGAATGAATGACCTGTTTGAGGTGGACACTGGAAATTGAAGCTCTAACCCAAAACCAAGCTGGCCGTTGCTGAGATCAGTTTACAACTTCTGTACTTACCCTTGACCCAGCTGAACTTCTAGGATCCAGCAAGCACAGCAGCCCACTAGTCACCTTGAAGCCTTAATAGATTCTGTTTTTCTTGAGGCCTTGCTTATGGTGCTCTGCTTTTGGTAGTGGAGAGAGAGAGAGAAATTCTGTGCAGCCTCATCATCATCTCTCTGGTTAGACATTTATGGCTAGGAGGAAGAAGGGATTTTATAGTTGCAGCAGTGGGATTTCCTGCTATGCAACTTCTTTGCCTTTCCATCAGTTAATATGCATGGAGGATAAGATAGTGGGGTTTTTCCTTCACAGTTTTATGGCTCCCCAAAGCTTCATGTAGAGAATTTAGTGCTGCATTCTTTAGCTTTCAGCCTTGGGGTTATAAGACTGATCTGCAGAGAGATGTGTTCATCCTCTGGGTTGCCTAATCCAGTCTGCTTTGTGTAATTGTAATGAGTTTAATCAGAATGACTCCCAGGGAGTAGATTTAGATTTGAGCATACTTAATGAGAGCATCTTTGGCTGGTTCCCTTTTCTCAGCTTTATTTCTAGTCCTTGCCTCCTACCAGACCTATCCACTTGCTCAAGTAATGGCAGCCTTTGGCCCCTTTTTAGGCATTCAGTGATCTGCAGTGTCTGTGCTAGCTAAGAAACATAACACCATGTTTTTCAGCATGGTGAATGTGTGTGTCAGTGACAGCAGTGATGTGTCCACTGTACTGATGCTCAAAAAGACACCTTTGGCCCTACTGTCTTTCTTTAATAAGTGCTATTAATGATTTATGGAGCTTCCAGTGACAGCCTTCAAGGCTAGGGCTGAATTTTGGAAGGAACTTGTTTCTCCCTTCTCTACCATGATGTGAAGGTACAGCATTTGAGGAGGTGAAGTGTAGTTTTTTTCTCTCTCTTCTGTGTTGAGTTCATAAGGTCTTGATAAAGGTGGCAGAACTGGGCCACTGAAACTCAGCATACTGAAACTGGGCCACAGCAGCCTTCTCTTCAAAAGCTGTTTTGTCTTTTGGGGACATGAAGGCTGAGTCAGCTGTATGCCACACTGGTTGTATGTCTGGGACTCTTCAGGCCTGGTTTCAGGCAGCAGTTTCTCTGGAGTCCGGATTCACGCGTCAGTTGAAAACGTAACTGGTGAAGGACCTGCACTTCTCACCTACTTTTTCCTCTCTTCTTCTCTCACCAGGGCAAATATGATGAGGAGATTGAGGTGTATAAGCACCATCTGGAGCAGACCTACAAGCTGTGCCGTCCGTGCCAGGCTGCTGTGGAGTATTACATCAAACATCAGAATCGGCAGCTCCGGGCGCTGCTGCTCAGCCACCATTTCAAACGCCGTGAGACAGACAAGACCTATACTCAGGTATGTGGGGGGGAGAGGTGAGGGAATTCAGGGGGAAGTGTGGACAACCAGGTGCTTCTGCACCTGGATTTGCTGCTAGGAAAGGAAGGCAGCAGCCTCTGACTCTGGGACTTGAGGAACGTGGCAAAAGTTCAGAAGAGCAGATGGTAGTTGCCACGTGATGTTTGTTGGAGGTTTTCTTCTTGCTGGTGTCATTCAGTGCAACTGCCAGAAAGTAAGCCTAATGTAAGAAAAACAGAGTGAAAGGAAAATAGTGTACAGGCAGAAAATGAGAGGTAGGGAAGCTAATTTATGAGTACAGCACAGGAAACTACAGAGTACAAGGAGTGGGAAGAATTAAGAGTGATGTGAAGTGAATTACAACCTTCTCCTTGCCTCATTGTCCAACCTGGTCTTGGCTTCTGCTCTGCTGTTATTCTTTGATAGCCTTCAGCATCCCATGTGGTGTCAGCCCAGTACAGATTTACAAAGACTTGAGCAAACTGTACAACTAAACCATGCAGCCTGGAAGTGTTTCATAAAGCACCATTTCAAAGCCTTACTAGAGCTCATTCAGCTTCTGACAAAACGTTTCTCCCTTCTTTTGCAGAATTTGTCTTCATCCTCCTCTTCTGCTTCCGTAACCACACCAGCTCAGGTCATATTTCTGCGGTTCTTGGCCTTTCTCAGCTGTGCATTCCTGGTTCTGCTGGCCTTGTATGGGTCAGGCAACCCCTTCTCACTCAGTGCAGCAGTCTCTGCTCCTGTCTCCTCTGATCCAGCATCCCTTCAGAACAGGACTGTCACCAGCTCACATGCAGACTTGGAAAATGACACTTCTGTGCCAGTGGCAGGCTGGCAGGAGCTGCTCCGCCTGCTCCCAGAGAAGATGGTGGAGAACCTGAGTGCTGCATGGGCTTATGGGAAGAATCACCAGATAGCAGTGGCTGTCCTTGGGCTGTTCACCTGCCTGTTGGCCATGTTCTTAGCTGGACGGATCAGGTGGGTGTACTCTCTTGTTTCACCTGAAGGAAAACCATTTGGTTGGAGTTTTTTTGCTCTGTCTTGACTCCCTACCTCACCGAGTCAACATTTGCCAGAAGGGCACATGTGGTACTGGGTGGCACAGTTCTTGTTTATTTTTTTGGGGTTGCCAGTCAGCTGGATGGAGACAGCAGAGCTTGCTTTGCATCTCTGCCTTGATTCATGCAATTTAACCTTGAATTACTGTGAATAAAAAGCTCCCTGGGCAGCTCCGTAATCCCGTAGAAAATGAAACTGATCTCTTCAGGTCAGTCACAGGGAAGCTGTGCAGATGATATAACTGTAGTAAGAGAGAATATAACCTGCTCAGTTTGTGTACCTTTTCCCCACCTTTTCCCCACTTTCCCTCTCCTTCCTCAGGAACCAGGGGGTTCATTGGTACTTAAACCCTTACCTTGTCCCTTGGCTTTCTTTTTGGCATCGCAGGCTCCGGCGGATCGATGCGTTTGCTTCAGTCCTGTGGTTCCTAGTGATGAGTCTGCACTTAGCTGAGAGGTACCTGAAGACAGAAACACCCAGCTGGCTCGACACAGCCAAATTTGGCACCACCTCCTTGTGCTGCTTGGTGGGCTTCACTGCAGCAGTGGCAACGCGGAAGTCAACGGGCCACCGGAGATACCGGCCCCGAAGGTCAGAGCCAGAGCAGTGACCCTGGGGGAAGGAGGAAAAAGCCTTGTGAACTCTTTGTGACTGGTGCTTCTCTCTCCTTTTTATTTTCCCTTCCTCTGTTTTTATTTTTCTTTTTTTTTTTTTTTTTTTCAGTGAAGATCTTCCATATATATTTTTTTTTTTTTTTTTTCTTTTTTCCCCATTCTTGCTTCCCACTGTGCTAGCTGTTTGGAGCATTTCCACTGCTGGTGCTAACCAAGGAAGCTACTCCTGCTGCCTCCATTTTCCCTTCCTCCTGAATCCTACTTCAGCAGTGCAAATATCCAGCTTCCCCAAAGCCAGTTCTTCCAGCAGCTGCTTCACAAACTGCTCCATAAATGCAGCCACCTCCTCCCCATTCTGCTCCTCCAGCCAAAGAGATTATGGCTTCTCCTGTCCTTCTGGTTCTTCTAACTGCCTGTCCATCCTTAGCCTGTCACAGAGGAATCCTCTGCCTTGATGCTTCATGGTGCTCAGGCCACCTTCAGTTTTCTAATGGTGCTGGTCATTTTAATTTTGAACTGATGGGAACTTGCCTCTGGATTCTGGGTCCTCATAACGTGTGCTGTAGTGACACTGCATGGTGTGCAGGCATGCAAAGAGGGGACACAAATAATCCATAACCTGGTTCTTCTTGCCTTCCACTGTGTAGCATCACTTACCTGCATGCCCTCTCACCCTGCCCTTCTCCTATGACTCTCATTTTATATGTTGAGTCATCCTTAAGTGCTTTTGAATACAACTTCAGTAATATATTTAAAAGGGTGCTCTAAAAGGTTATGTAGCTCAGGGAGTCTTGATTGAATATCTGAAAGCATGCAACTTTTTTAGGCTCAGTTTTCAAATCTAGCAGTGGCTGTTGCTTTCTCTGCTGGTTTTCTTGGAGTTTTTACCCACCCACCCTCATCATTCCCCAAAGAACATCCATGTGAAAACACAACTGGATAAAAATATGTATGTGCCTCCACTCCTGTGGCCTTAAAAAAAGAATTATGGGACTAGCAGCCACATCCTACTATGGTATATGATCAGCTTTCATGATGCATCACTCCTTACTCACTCCATGTTTTCCATGTCATTGAGTACACAGTATAGGAGGAGGTGCTCTAGGAAGGGGTGGGAGTCCCTGCTGTGGGACTGCATGGCAATAGGATGAATTTTTCTGGTTATTTGGAGGGATTCCTTTTTCAAGTTTGGCACTGGTGCCAGAAAGTGGTCTGGAACTTGAGACTCTGAGTTGCATGTCTCCATTGCAAGCTGGGCTGACTGGATCTTAACTGTAGGCAGGAAGGAGCTTTCAGCTGCTTGGGGTTTTTATAGGATTGACTTGTTGGGCCCTCTTTGGATAAGCAATCTGATTACCTTGCACTGTTTTTTGCAAAGCTCTCCACTGAGTTTCTCATCCGGATTTGGCTCTTTCAAGAGGAAGTAACATTGTTACAGGAGATGCACTATTTTCTTCTGGTCAGAATAGCACAGTGAATCTAATAGACTGATATAAATTAATTGGCTTCCTAAGTATAAACCCTAAAATAATCAGAATGGAGATCTCCCTATGAAGTGTCTGCATCTCCTGCTGAAAGGTTCAGGCACTACTGGATGCTGGGAATATTATAGAAGCTTATTTAAAGGAGGAAAAGATATTTCATAGCTTTTCATATATCCTGTTCTTCGAATTGGCATTCATTCCAAAACCAGATTGCACTAACAAAGGCTTGGGAGAGATTCATTAATTATAAACCAAATTGATTGTGTCATGGGAAGGTACAGCTCCTGCTAGAAGGCCCATGGGCCTGTAACTTAATGACTGGTGTGGACAGGAGACACACAAACCTGCCTCCCATATCTGCTCTCCACTGGAACTTTGGTGCCTTCAGAGAACTGCAATATCCACCTCCAAGCAAATGGAACCCCTTTCTCCATTCTGGTGCTTGGGGATGATGATTCTCTGATGTTTGTCCCCAGAAGGAATCCAGCATCTGCAAAGTCTGGTTCCACTCTTCCATGTTCCCATCATTCATCAATTCTGACCCTAAAGATCTGTCTTCCAGCTCACAGTCACAGATTATTTCTTGTTCCAGCCTCAGACTTCTAAGATGCTAAATAAGACCCATTATGTCCCATTTTCCACTAGGACAGGTTTTTATAATTTAGACAATTGTTTCAAAAAGCCACATGACTTCATCAAAACAGGAAAAAAAGCCATCAGAATTATGCAGGGTCCTCAGTGCTGGGTTAGACTTTGACAGTCACAGCTCTGCTCTCAAATCCAATCCAAGTGATGGGAGGAGTCTCATGTTTAGCAGGATATGTAGAGACCTTGAGGAGGAGGAGTGTGAGCAGCTGACAAACATTTAAAATGTGTGGGGGTGGTCATGCTTTATATCATGCATGATTTCTAATGACAGTGCTGACAATACCTTTTTAAGAAAAAATAATCTGTCCAAAGTTCCTTGCCCCATAGCAAGGCAACTCTTGAACTGGCAGCCTCTAAAGGTGCTTGTCAGCCTTTTGAGATCCTTTGCTTTCAGGAGCTGAAGGTTTCAAGGCTATATTAAGTTCCACTTTGCTCTGTTCTATGTGGCCTTCTTTCTCTTCTGAGCTGCTGTTTTCCTCCCTTCTTTCTAACAGCATTTTTTAAATTCTTTCAATTTTAACATGCCCCATCTTTGACCCCTCTGGGGTCTGGTGCCATTTGTGATGTTTGGCTGTTCAGTGTTAGGTTGCTTTCCTGTATCTGATCTTTTATTCTCTTTTTTTTTTCCTGTGCAGTACTGTGGTGGGATGGGGAGGGTACATGCTAGGTATTAGGAATGAGCAGTTGGTAAAACTGTGGGAAGGAGTGGGGTTTACACTGTGAAGCCTGAATAATACTGTGAAGAAATATTTTAGCTCTGTTTGCACAGCAAGTGCAAATCTATACCAAATGGGTTTAAAATCTTTTCATCTGGGAGGTCTGTTAACTGCAGCTGATGTGCAAGCAAGAAACCCATTTGTCTTTGCTTTATGCAGATTAATCCAAATGAAATACATTTACAAGTTGCACTGATTTTATATGCCAGAAGACCAGAAATCTGTTTTGTTTTATGGACAAGCTGTACAACTGAAGCCCTTGTCCCTGTGGTGCCTTGTCCAGGGGTAATAATTGAAGAACTTTTGTACTCATAATTGGAAACATTTCAGAGGCAAAACAACCATCAAAACACAAACAGAAGTGTGTTTCAGCTTTAATGCCAAAGAAGCTTTTGTCTTTGCTCAGGTATCAGCTTATGTTCCCACTTCTTGATGCATCAGCATGTCTGTGCTGCTGCTTCTAAAAAAGACCAAAAAATGTGAAAGCCTCAAAACCAAATTTGTAGCAACTGTATTTTTGGTCTTCTGGGACTTTGATGCAGACAGTCTCCTCTTTTTCTGCTTTTCTCACCTGCTTTGTCTGACATATTCTTTTGCTGATGGTAGAGAATGACTGATTTTTTTTGGAGGATAGAGAAGGTGTTTTTTCCAGAGGTGTTCTGATTTATAAACTGCTAGCATTCAGTCTGTCCAGATTGTGTTTCCTTTGACAGTTAGGTCTGAAAAAGATCAGTCATAAATTACCAGTATTTTACTGTTGACTGTTTCTGAAGGAAAAAGAAAAAATAGCTGAAGCACCACTGCCTTCACTGAGACTGTTTGTGTATTACCTGGTTTCAGTGCCAAACAAACTGTTCTAAACACTCTGCCATGCTGTAGGTTCTGTACAGAAGGTGCTTTGCCAACTTTGCATTTTTCACTTGAGGTTCAGTTAGGAAATAGCTCAGCAGTTAGCTATGCCATCTCACTCTGCCTGCTTCCTTCCTCCCCAGTGGGCCCAGCAGAAGGAAATGTGTGCTTCTAGCTCAGGTATTTTGGTGCAAGTCCAACCTCTGAGCACAGTACCACCCACCATCCTTGTGGAGCTGAGGTGCTATTTTGTGTGAATCACTTCCTTCTGCTGAGGGGAGTAATAGCTAACAAAGGGCTGGTAATTTACTGACACCTCTGACACAAAAATAATCCAGAACCACTTGATCAGTGCTTTGTGCTTCTTGTTTTCACTTAGTTGGACTCTTATTTCTGGCCATGGAGGAACTTCTGGTAGGTAACTTGTGCTCACCAGATGCAGCTTTGTTGCCTGAAGATTCTCTCAGCCATGCAGGCCAGAGCATGCAAACAACTCAACAGTTTTGAAGGATTTTATCCAAAAGCCTCTGATTTCAGGTGCTGGGTTTTTTTCCACTGGCCATGTGCTGGTGTCTGGACCAGAGGATGGTACTAGAGGAATGGAGTGAGGTGATGAGGGATTGTTAGTGGGTTTGTATGTCACTTGAAATCAAACCTGCTCCAGCCCAAAGTGGATGATGACTCTGGTCTTTCCTCTCACAGTGGCCATGGCTTATCTGCCAGCTCAAAAGCACCTTGTGCCCTGCTCAGCAGAGTTGGGTGTACAAAGGGGCCAGTGTGGGTTCACTAAGTGCCTTTCCCTGGATGAGATTTTTGACAACACTGTTGCTCTGCTTCAGTGGAACTGACACAGCTTCAAGAGGGACAGCAGTGTCTGTACATCTGCCAGTGCTTCTGTCCTTTACCTGCCACCAGTGAGTGTTGGCTGAGCATACCTGGCTGCTTGGGCTGCACTCTGAAATGTCTGAGCAGCTCTGCAGACTATGGGGGAGTTGAAGGAGAACCCAGAGCTAGCAACCACATAAGCATTTCTGCTGCTGCTACTTCGGGTCTTCCTGAAAACTTTGCTGACATGAGTGCATGCAATCTGACCCCTTTGTGATTCTTTACAATTCTAAATACACTAGATTTATGTCCTGTTCTTTCTATTAACTCGTCCTTTCCTACATCCATGCTTTGCATGCCCTAGTGAACTGAGCTTGGGTGTTTCAAAGAGTGAGGACAAGAGGGCAATATAACAATCAAGTAGTGGGGCTTTATTTTGGCTTTATCTTTCAAGTACTCTGAAATGGTGTGACACTAATAATCATGTTTAGGTACTGTAGAAAGTATGTCTTGGTGTATTGTGGACAAGTTATATATACTCTTAAAAATATTAATAACCAGACAATTGCTCCTGAGTGACTCCACTCATGAAAACAGGGAGCTGTGGTGTATGGCTTTGCTTCAGTTTTTAGAGGTGCTGTTGACATTGTGTGTTGTCACCTATAACCTGCCTGTCTGTGCTAGGTGTGCTGTCACCTGCAGGTCCACTGGGGGCCTCTCTGACCCAGAGCAGATGCTCTCTTGTGAAAGGGGCAGTACTCAGTCCTGAAGTGTTCCTCAAGTCATCCCCTGTAAAGCCTCATTTGGGACCAAAGCTCTCAAGTCCCCAGGCAGGAAAGGTCAAGAGGTCCTCTGTCATGGCCAGCAAGTCTGGATTTAGGTAGATGTGGGATGTGCATGTACACACATCCCTCTACTTTTGTGCCACAAGCTAGGAGGAAAGGCAGAGCTGATGCCAAACATCTGTCTGTACTCTAGAAGGTATTAGTGTAGGGCCTGGCAGCTGGAGCATTTTCAGCTCTAATTCAACCCTCCTTTTTCATCCAAAGCATGGCAACATGTAGGAGAATTCTTAGTCTTGGCAGCTAAAGTTTCTAGCACTCAAAGTCACCTATCAAAACCTTTGTGTCTGAGACCTTTTTTAAGCATTGTTCTCCCCTCTCCCTGTGCCTGTTTTTTAGTTTTTTTAATTGGTTTTTACTCTTGATGCTGTCAGCTTGACCCAAGGCACAGGTTGTGGCAGTGGCCGATGCAGATGCAGCAGACCAGACAAGTGACTGCAGGTCAGCTCACAGAAACCTGCTCATCTCCCAGCCAGCAGTGAAGCAAAAGTCTGCTGCTGCTGCTGCTTCAGTCTGGGCAGCAGCACCCACACTGCAGGAGAAAATGTTGCTGTTGTACCTGGGTAAATCCTAAGTACATTACGATGGGACCCAAAGTCTGGAGGAAACTCACAACTGACAATTTCCTGATAGTAGGAGCGGGTCCATCTTACAGCCCTGTAGTCTGACCTGCCCCATGCTCCCCCGTGGCTCTCTCTGTCCCAGGGGTGATGCAGCATCTCTGGGTAAAATGTGAATTAAAAAGGCACATCCATGTGGTGGTGTCTTTGGATGAGAGCAAGGTAGTGAGACAAAGGAGGGGAGGCTCTGCTGGCAGGAGGTGTTTCTTCAGGACAGTGTACAGTCCCATACCGTGTAATATTCTTCATTAACCTTCTATTTATTTATTTTTAAAGTATCTTTGTAGCAGAGTTGTGCCCAACTGTCTAGTAACGCTGTGATCATTGTAAACACTAATTAAGATACCTAATTTTTGATGTTCACAATATGAAGTTCTGAAATAAACGGCTTCCGGGCCCTGACTTTTTCCACAAACTGACTCCAGAGCCTTTTTTGGGTTTTTTTCCTTTTTTTGGTTACTTTTTCACTGTTCCCTGACCCAGTATTATCACAAAAAACTTGGAGCAATGCAGTAGTGTGAGAGCAGAGACAGCTGCACTGCTCCATTCCAGTGATGTGGCTGCTTCTTGGCTCCCTGCCTTGTGATCCTCTTGGTCTCCTCACCTTTTTTCATCTGCTTTTGAAAGAAGTTTTAGTTCAGCTGGCCATTCTCAGCCCTGAAGTGCATTCCCATGGCAATACCCTTGCTTTTTAGCACCAGCTAGTCCTCTTGACAGTAGCAAGCACTACAGAGAAGAGCACATAGAAAAAGAGAGAGTTTTGCACGTTGCAGGAATTTACTTTGTTCAGAGCAGATCAATATCTAAGCCATTCTTTGGTCAGCATCCAAGCCTAAGGCTTTAATATGATATGCTTAAAATTCTTCAGCTCTTCTTTGCTTAGCAGAAAAATTCCTTTTCTGGATGGTGCAAGAAAAATGCCCCATTTCCAAATGCATCAATTGCCCAAAGGATCTGACTGCTCTGACTTGGTGAGGTTGAGAAGAAGTGGAGATGTTGAGCAGCAGAGCTCATGGAAACCACATGGAAAAAAGGACAAGCCCAGGAAAGAGGCTGAGGTTATCAGTGACAAGTGATGGCAGCATTTTCCAGCCCAGTAAGTGGAAAACTGCCAAAAACCATTAAGCCAGAAAAGCCCTTTTCCACTTGGCTGATGTTGGCTCCTTTAGCCTGAAGACCCAAAAGGTGCACAGGAGAAAGAGCTCTGCCACTCCCAGCCAGTGCTCTGATTTGGCCCTTCACAGACATGGCACAGTGAGTGGGAGGCATCACTCTTTCTGATGTGATTCATACTATAGTCCTGAGCTGCACTTTTAATTTCCTTTCCCATTCCTTTTCTCTTACAAAGCTGAGATGGACACCTACACCTGCTATTTACCTCTGTATGTGTGGTGGGCCAAGTGTTTGTGCACTAAAGGACTCTGCACGTTTGTGAAGCATGACACCCTTCCCAGGTCCTCTGGAACCTGAAGAGGTTGGGCAGTTTCTGCTGCAAGACTGATGAGTTCCTTGCTGCTGTTAAAGGCATGTCCTGCTTGCAAGCACCAGGAAGCTGGCTGGCTCAGAGGTTGTGCAGCCTGATTGAGCTGGTCGGGAGTGTTGATGGCTGCCTCGTACTAGCAGATAAGTAGTTTTGAAAGGTATTTTAAATTTGTAATCTTAACTCTAGACTGCTTCTTCTGGACATGTTAGATCTGCCTAATGTTGCTGCACCACCTCCTTAATCTCCAAGAGAAAATGGCATGTGCATTAATCACCTTGCAGCACAAGACTGTATTCCTTCACACTAATTTTCTACTGGCTTTCTTTTGGCTGAAGAAAAGCCAAGCTGCTGCTCTCATCTATCTCAGTGTTCTCGTCAGAAGTGGGATTAAACCTCCAAATGGTGCAGCTTAATTCTATGCTGCAAAGCCTGATATCTCAATTTTAAAATATATAAGTACTTCCTCCTTTGTTAGTACTTCATCATGACTTACTTGACAAGTGTATTGCAAAAATCTTTCAGGAGATCCTTGAGAGATCTTTTTCCTATTCCAGACTTTATTTTGTGTATTTTACTCAATTGTTTAAAATAATACAAAGTTACTGGGTTTCCTCTATATTGAGAAATTCTTGCAATGTAGTCAACTAAATTGTACACATAGACTAAGATCAGTAAATGATTGCAAGGAGGAATAGAGAGAAGGTAAAAATAGGAGTAAATTTTTGACAGATTGCTCAGCCTAGGTTGATATTTAAATTTTAAAACTGCTGCAAAGGTAGGATATCAGCAATTAATTGCATAGTTAATTTGCCTGTGGTAGCTGGGTGTGAAATTCTGTGGCACTGCTAGCTGCAAAAACTGGTTAAGAGAGAAATTCCTCTCGTGCAGTCATTTTTCCAGTGGAATAGGGGTGATTTTATGTCTGTAGTACTTAAAAAGCAAGCTAACTGGCACAGGTGCCCTTAGTATGTTTTGTCTGCTCTCTAATCTTGTGTTCTCAAGTTGGACACCCTCTTTTGCAGCTCTTGTCTTGGTAAGAACCCAGAAATACTATTGCTATTATTGTTGCCAATTTAGATTATTTCCCAGGCACTGTAATACAGATTGGGTTCTTATGCACTAAAAGCAATACACTTCTTGGAGTGCATGCTTCAGGACCACAGTTACCTCTGAATAGCTATGCTGGTACACTTCTGTGGCTTATTACCATGTGCAAAGAAAGGAAAAATTAATGGGTTTAGGGATCAGAGTTTGAAAACTGAGGGTTGTGCCTCTGTTCTGTCACAGGAGTTTTGTGACCCTCAAACAGATCATGTAACTCCTGTAAACTCCTAAGCATTCTGCATCTTGCACTCCTGCACTGAAAAATTAGCACAAAGCAAGTGTTAATACCAGAAGTGCAGCTGAGGGAGGGAGTTACTGGACTGTACAATCTGCTAAATGTCTGTCATTCATGTCATTTGCAGGTACCTTTCTGGGGATTCCATCAGTCTCTTTCCCAATGGCACTGGGACTGCCTTCCCTTCCTCTGCTACATCTCTCTTTGTCCCAACACCACCCAGTATTGTCCACCTGACAAACCAGCAGCTTCTCAGATCCCCACGCAGAACTTCTTCTTCCTCCCTGCCTGGTCGTCTCAACAGGGCACTCTCCCTGGGCACCATCCCCTCCTTGGCCAGAGCAGGTAAGTGTCTGTGAAACTTTCAATAGAGTGGTGAAGTGCTTCAGAAGGGAATTTGGTTATCCTGTTGAATGCTTGCTGCCCCTGTGGCACAGAGGAGTGGTCACAGACTGGTGATTTAATTTGTGGCACTAAGAAGTTTCTCAGTGAACCACTGTCCATCTTGGACAAAGAGGTAGTCTCAGTGAGTGCTTGGCTGCTGTGGGTTTGTCCAAACTGTTTCATTCTTGGTTTTTTAGATTCTGGATACTTGTTCAGTGGAAGTCGACCAGCCTCACAGTCATCTCAGTCCAAGGAATCTCCAGCATCAGGTAGTACACTGTGCCTTCCACAGCAGCAGTCTTTGCAGGATTTGCAGTGCATGGGTTGAAATGTGTGATCCAAGTTTAGGTCTTTCCTCCCTGCTCACATCCCAGTGAAAAATTTCATTGTTAGAAATGCTGCAGAAGGTTCCACTGGATAAAAGGGCTGTATGTGTTGAATGCCCTTCTCCATGAAATCAGTCAGACAATGCAAGATTTCTTTCCCTGCTCTGAAGCTTTCATAGGGACTTCAGGTTGTTCCTAGGGCAGCTCTTTTGTTTCAGTTTCCCAGCCCAAGGAATTACTAATTTGAATACCCTGGCTGCTCTGCCCTTCTGCTTCAGCAGTGACCTGTCTGTTACCCTCCTGACCCCAAATGGATGGCTTGGCTCTTTGTGCTGCTGAGGTGTTTGCTGCTGGAAATGCAGTTCCAGCCTGGGATTATGCCACTGTGCAAACCTCCCTTCATACTGATATCCCAACAGCCTTTAAAGGACATGCCAGAAGGGTTAATTTAGAATGTGTAATGCAGTGTCTGCTGAATGGACACAACTGAGCAGAGAGAAAGCTCACCCATCTCCTGATAAACCCATCTCCAGTCTAAGTCATTCCTGAGTGTACTGAAATCCGTGTGGAAAGGGTTTTGTACAAGATCCGATGAACATTTGCAACTCCCTTTTCTTCTAGAACTGTTAAAGAAAACTGTGCCTATTTTATTGGGTTTAGAATCTGAGTATTTCCTCTTTGGGGATGTTTTCATTGCAGAACACTTCTCCCTGCTGTCCAGCAGCTGTGCTCCCTCCCGCATTCCCTCTCCAGCACCATCCGTAGCCGGCTCTGTGACTTCCAGCTCAGGTTCCTTGCGCTACCGCCGGCCACTCATCAGCCCTGCCCGCCTGAACCTGAAGGGACAGAAACTGCTGCTTTTTCCATCTCAGAATGAAGCTCTGCTCACCCCAACCAGCTCAGAGGAGCACACCCACTCAGACAGCAACATCTTTGCCACCGAGTTGTCCTCCTTTCCGAAGAAGAACCTCGGCGAGCAGGGAACGCACGGTACGCTGGCAGCCTGCTGCACTCCTGGAAGAACATTTGTAGGAAGGAACTGGCATGAAAGCAAAGTCATGCATCATCTAGGCCACACAATAGGTGGGAAGCCTACAGGGAAAACCCAGGTGGTGCTGACTGTTAGGCTACCAAAGCTCCCTTATGCATCCACTGTCCTGGAGAGTCTGCCTTTGAAAAAAGATGTCCTGTACTTGCTTAGCGGTGCCCTAGGGCTGCCACTGCCTTCACCTTTGTTTGGATAACTCCTGTAACTGTGGATGTTAACCACAATTCTATGATTGTGTGTGGTAATGCAGATATGGGCAATACATGAGAGAAACATGCAGGCAACTTCTGCTGCACAGCAGTGAAATTTGCCTTTTGGTCCCAGTTCCTGTCCTCAGTCCTTTCATGATTTTACCAGACAACCATTCGTTACTCATGTCCAGCTTTAACTGGTAACTTCTGCTACTTTTGGCTTCTACTGGTGCCTTCTGAATTTCCGTATCTTTTTCTCCTTGCAGATATGAGATCTGCTGTGGAAGGAGGGAGCATTTGCAGTGAAAATTCCATCAAAAAGGAGGATCATTCATCACACTCATCTACCTGTGTGGTCGACACAACTACCAAAGGGGAAGAACTGGCAAGCTGGCGAGGTAGGTGCAAGTCATGCAGGTGTGTCATGTCTGTGTGAACATTTCTGTGAGGGTAACTGAGATCTCTCGTGCCCTGTGATAGTGATCTGATCTTCAGATCAAATAAGCTAAGACACTAATAAAGCTATTCCTTTTCTTTGGACTGTCTGAATAATACTGACAGAGTGCTAAACTGAGACAGAAGAGGGTGGAGATGCAGGTGTTGGGAAGAGCAATGAGATGAAAATAGGACCAAAGAGAGCAGTAGAATTTTTCCTGACAGGAAAGAGAGCTTCTGCAATTTCTGCTCATGGTGAAAGCACAGGCCAAGGAGAGAGAAAGACCACAACATGTGTTCACTGTTATTTATCTCATCAGTTCTTTAATATCTTTTTCTACTCTTCCTTTTTCTCTTTGTGTTGAACTATTAAGGTCATTTTGGTAATTCTGCTCTTCGAGGTCTGCTGGCTGTGAGCCTGACTCTCAATGCCATCTTCACATCAGCCTACGTCTACCGGAGCCTGCGCTGATTTGTGCCAACACTTCCTTTCTTTCTGGTTCCCCCTGCTTCTGAGGAGACAAGAAGAATTCAGCCACAGCTCCATGTCCAGTGGTCATGCCATTGGTGCATGCTGGTTTTTTAAAGAACTACTGTATGCTCAACTGTCATGGCAAGGAACCCAGGTAGCTGCTGCCATCACTTTCCAGGTAGAACATATTACAGGATTGTCCCTTGGAGGTGGCAGGCAGAATTCCCAGAAAGTTCCAGTTCAATTCAAGAGGCCAGTCAAATGGCCATGCACTTTCTCTCAAAGGAACTGACCTGAGACACGAGCCTGAAAATATTTAAGCTACGTTTTTAAGAACTTATCCCCACATCTTCTTTCTGACATAATAACCTCGTGCTGATGGTGCTGGTAAAATGAGGAGAAGTAGAACAAATGAGCTGGAGAAGAGAGGTGGCTTAGTAGCTGGTGCTGGGCTTTGGCTACTGTAACAACATTCCCAGCCTCTTTGCCCAGTGGTTCCTCTTCTTTCTTTCCTTTGGCACTCTCCTCTAAATTATCAGTAAATTTTCTTAAGTTGCCTTAAGCTTGCCTAAGCATATGGGTGACCTTGGCTGCTTTGTCATATTCTTGCATCTTCTATCTCTCTGTGCTTCCACCTGGGCTGTGCCCTGAGGCTGCTGTCACCAGTTGGCATTCTGGTCATGCTGGTTCTCAGAAACTGCTGTTTATACATACCCCAGCAGCACTCTTGGTGTAGGTATGCACACACCCCAGATAGACATCCTTTTGTAGTTTGCATTAGAAAGAGAAAGCCTGTGCTTTGCTTTACCCAAGAGACATTTAATTCTTTGCAATTAATTCTGTAGTAAGAAAGGATCCCTGCATGATTTGCACCATAGTCAAAGGGCTTCAGCTCACGACTCTGACCACTGTTGTATTTTCACTGAAGCAGCAAGTGACATGGCTTGTTCTTGCTCAAAATTGTACAAATCTATTCTGTTAGAAGATACACGAGGAGCTGTCTGATTGTATACATTTATCCAGAAACCTGATGCCTCAGTCTGGTACTGGGATTTGCTAAGTAACCAATTAAGGTATTTCTTATTTAGTTAAATGCCAAGGTGGTCTCAATGAGAAATGCTAAAACTGCTTCTGGACAACCTTCAGCCTTCTGGATAGATTCTTCTTTTCTAATCCAATGGGGAAGTAGCCCTAGATTTTCAAAAGTAGTTTATAATTTGGGCACTTCTGCTTTTGAGTGAGTTGTCAGCATCACTTAGAGTTCAGGGGCCATTTAAGAGTAATGTGCTGAATACTCATTTAGTAGGAAAGAAACCCCTTGATTTTTATGTTTTGATTCTTAAATCCAAAGTGCAGAGAGAAGATTTACCACTGTGTTGAGGTTACCTGGTGAAATGAGAGCCACCTGACATTAGCTATGTATTTCCTGACTAGTAATAGGACTGACTAATAAGAGTTTTTCTATTGTCTCTTCCTTTGGGCTCCTTTACCCCAAACTTCCTTTCTCTTTCCTCTCCCTCACCCCATTGTCTTGTCTGCATCTTGAGTCAGTGTTCTGCTTACTGTGTCTTTCCCCCCATTTAGTTCTGCTGCTGCTCCCTCTGTTGTACTCTTGCATGTGCACAGAAGCAAAGTGTATCTCTGCCCTGACCCTGAAATCACACCTCAAAGTGATGATCACCCTTCCTTTCAGACAGACTCTGCCCACTCCTGCTGACTGGGGAGGCTGTGGAGAAGTCATCCCTGACTCTGCAGTTTGAGTGGTGGTAAAGACACAGAGCCTAAATCCAGGATAGAGACCTGCAGCAGAGACACGTGCTGCAGCTTGGTGATTAATTCTTTTTGTAACTTGCATGAGATGCTCCTTGTAGCCAAACCTGATCTATAACCTTGTGTTAAGAGATTTTTGTCCCTTTTATAGACTTCTGCATGCTCGCTTGAGCATGTGTAGACACAACACTAGGCCAGCTTACAAACTTCTGCCCAGACCTCTGCTGTCTGAGTTCGATGATGTCCGGGTGCAGTGTGATGTCCCATTCATGGATCCTTGTCCTGACTTCCAGCACACCCAGGGGCCTTCTATACAGAGACAAGACTGCCAGAGAATACTGGGGGTTTCCTTGTCTTTATTATGCCAACAGATGTGCACTGTGACTTCATACATACAAACTTGCCACTTTCACCTCCCAGTCTGCCCTGAGTTTTACCATTCTCCCTCATCTGGAGCCCAAGTTGGTCTCTGTCTCTACCAGATTGCACTACAAAGTTTCACCTCCTTTCCAGCAACCAAGGAGCTGCAGCCCCTCAACGCACCTCTTTTGCTCATACTGACTTCAGCCTGTCCCTGCAATTCTAAATCTGCTTACTGAAACTGTTCTTGGAAGAGTATTTGGTGTCCAAAACAATATAAGACTTTGGATTTTATTGCTGAAGAGGGAAGACAATGAACTTTTTCATTCTGGTGCTAGAACATTCTCCAGTGGTGCTTTCACAGTTGTAAAGCCTGTGCTTGAAAAGTACACACGAGTAGACGTGCGTGTGTGTGTGCAAATGTGCAAGCATATGTATAAAAACATTTGGAGTGTTTCTTCATTTCAAAAGGTCTGACCCCATGTTTGTCTTTATATTGTTGGCCTTAATCTAGCTCTTAGATACTGTGTCTATCTTGCTGCTGTTTTCTATATGAAGCTGGGTAGGAGGAAAAAAGATTTTTCTGGTCCCCCTGTAGAAATCTTTGTTACTGATGATGTTATTCAGGGGTGAGATTTTATTTTTCTAATATTTTTCCTACTGTAAAAACTGTTGGAATGTAGGGAATGGAGAAGAGCTTTACAAAGTGGTCTGATAAAGGATTGAGCATTACTTTAATAATACCAACAATTAATGATCAGCTGGGATATCAATGAGCTCCATTTCCAGACTTTTTCCTTTACATACCTTAATTTGAAAATGCCCAGGTACTTTTCCTTTGGGTAGGGGCTTGTTCTGAGACTTTGCAGAGACTTTTGATGATTTTGCTCATCCAAATTAGGATGAAGCTGGATTCTGAAGTCTGGTTCCAGTTCTGCAGTCTGGGTATTTTGGCAGATACGACTCTTGGCAGGTATTTATTTGATGTAATAGAGAACTGGTAGAGTGAGTTGCTGATTTCTGAAGTTTATCATATCTTTTTACACAAAATCTTCTTAGACATGAAATTGGTCACTGTGGCAATGTGGAAAAAAAAAATTGTTGCTGGCATATGTAGGCCAGATTCACTGAATTTTAGGCTGTCTGCTCAAGCAACCAATTTGGCCTGTGAATGTTTAATTCCTACTCCCTCTTCTTGGGTGATAGGAACATCTGTAAAACACTGCTGAACTGGCTTGGTACCTTAAAACAGTGCAGCTGGAATCAAGGGCTTGTGTTGCCTGTGGATGCTGCTATATTTTTTCTTCCAGTCACCATTCCTGGAAATAATGACGGTCTTAACCTCTCTCACAGACATTTATTAGAAGGCTAAAAAGGGCCAATTTGGCCAATACTACTTGGTTTTTTTATTTCAATATATGTTGCATCCAGAAATTATCATCACTGTCCTGTGGTGGGAGTAAGGGACAAGGTACTTTTGGATGGAGTGGGTATCTAGAGAGGATGAGGAGGACAATTTTGAGTCCTAAACCTTATTTCCTGTGAAAAAAATACTTGTATGTCATATGTGTATACCTGTTTGGGGAGCTCTAACACTGTACAGTTTAGTTAAATGTGCTCCAAGGGAGGAGGAGCTGTTCCTCAGAGGTTTTTAGTTCATGCTTTGTGTTTAAAGAGGAATATTTTTCTTTAAAAAATAAAAATTGATAAGTTTTCACCTTAGTGTGATTCTGTTTCTTGGGGAGCTTGGGAATATTTTTGGGTAAAGGTAGACTGTATTTGTGCTTATGTGTGTGTCTGCTCAAATTACATTTTTATGGCATTATTTTGTAATGTAAATTAAGAGAGAAGTGGGGCTTTTAGACACAAACTTCCTGAGTACAAGTTTCAAAGGCTGTAGTTTTTCTCCATTTATATGTTTGTGGCTCAGGTTTTTGCTTTGTTAAACTGCACTGCTATTTTGTTCTAAGACCTGACAGCATATTCTGTCTCCTCTTTTAAATACCTGGAGAAGTTCTGTGTATTGCTTTGCAGGAGGAAAGGCACTTCTCAGGCACTCTTGTTTTTTCCCCATCTTCTTTCAGAGGTAGAGACCTATTTGGTTCTGCTGTCTGTTTTCATTAAATAATAGTAAAAAGAAGTAGTAGAAAAAAAATACAGATGAGTTTTACTGTGCTCCATTAAAAGCTTCCTTCTGCTTGGTGGCAGATTTGTTATAACCTGTAGGGATGTTTCCTTCTTAATAATTTAAATATTTCCATCTAGCCCAGTGAAGGTTTTCTGTTCAAAGACCTATACAGTATTTTTATAATAGGAAACACCACAGCATTGTTTGACTACCAAGGGACTCTTGGTACTTTTTGTAAACTGGGAGCAACATCCTGATAAGTGATCAATGTTTTCCTTCTGTTTTATCTCTGTACAGCTTTTGGAAAGGAGGAACTGATTCCTTCCAGGCTAGTGAGTCACGATTTTTTTTCAGTTAAGAGTTGCTGGTGTTTTTTAGTGAATTAATAAGGCCTGAACACAGAAACACTTTTCAAAGGAGGATGCGTGTTTAAATGGGTGGCAAAGGTAAATCGGTACCCAGCAGACCGCTGATAGTTCTTCACATACGGATGTGTTTTGTAGCATTTGGTGAATCGTAGTGCTTGCACCAATGCGACACTGATAAAATCGGCTCTGCCCCGTGTCACTTCGCCCCCCTGGCACCTGCGGGGATGGTTCCGCGGACACTTGGGGCCGTGACGCCCGGTACCAGCCGGGACACCGGGGATGCTGCGTGGGGCAGCGCTGCCCGAGGCATCTCTAAGTGTCGGCTGTGCAGCTGAGCATCGAATCTCACCGAAACGGCAAGAGGGGATACATTGGAATGGGTTTTACTGCAGGTCCTTCCCTTTGCCGCCCCCGACGCCGCCTTTCAGCCGCTGCCCTCAGCTCCGCTCCCCCCTCCCGCAGCCGCCACCTTTGCCCCCCTCCTCAATATTTGGGTTTGCGTAGCCAAAGCGCCGTCCTGACCCCTCCGCGAACCCAAACATCCCGGGGGTGGGGTGAGGGAGGGCAGCGGGAGGGGGTTGGGGGGAGAGGCTTTAGAGGGGCAGCAGCGGAGCTGGGGAGCCGGAGCCATGGGGGACGCGGACCCCGGGGAGGCGACAGGCGACCCGGCGGCGGAGGGGCTGCAGAAGCCACCTTATTCCTACGTAGCTCTGATCGCCATGGCCATCCGGGACAGCCCCGAGCAGCGGCTTCCCCTCAGCGGCATCTACGCCTACATCTCCGGCCGCTTTCCCTACTACCGTGGCGGTGCCCAGGGCTGGCGGAACAGCGTCCGCCACAACCTCAGCCTCAACNCCGCCCTCGCCGTCCCTTGGTCGCTGCCGCTGCCTCCACCGCCTCTTCCCGGCTGCTCGCACGGGCCCTGCCCGGCCCTGGCACTGCCCCGGGGGTGCTGCTGCCCCGAGGTGCCCGGCTGGGCTCCCACCTCCTTCCTGGGGTCGCCCGCCTGGCAGCTGCCCGGCGGAACCGGGACCGGGGTGGCTTCGCGCCCCGCCGAGCTGGAGCTCGGGGTTCCCGGTGAGCTGGGGACGAAGCTGCCCTCCGTTTTCCCGTGAGATCCCTACCGGAGAGGAGCTTCCCCAGCCCCGGCGGGCTCCGGCTTGGCTGAACTTGTTGCAGGTTTCGGGCTGCTTCTGGATCTCGACTGAATTTGTGAGAAAGGGACGTAAAACCGCTCAGCTGTTGTAAACGCCTGCCGGTTTCAGGGTACTTCAGCATCTTGACTGAATTTCTGAGAAAGGGACTTGAGAAACGCTGAGCTAGATTAGTTTGAAAAGCTCCTGTTGCAGTGACTTGGTTACCTTGTTCCACTCCTCTGTGTTGGGGGCAGCGCGGATTGTGCTTCTGTACTGATCTATGGGTCTGGATTTGGGGATGCGATGTGGTTGTGCTGTTGTTTGAACCTTCAGGCAAGACTGAAAGAGAGCTGAAGGGCTTAAGAGAGCTCACCAGCATCCTGGGGCTTCTCGAATCTGAAAGTGCATTAATAGTCAGATGCCAGTCCTTGAAAAGGAGAAACTTGGTTCATGCAGGGGCAGTTATTTTTTCAAGTGTCAAACTATTTCTGGAGCTTTTCTTTCAAGGTTTATGAAAAAGCAATTATGTGTTTTGGGGGGTTTGGGGAAAAAAAAACCACAACAAAACCAACAACAAAATACAGAACTTAAAGATCTTTGGTAATACTGGTAATCTTGTGGTTTTGTACTTACACTGAATATATGTGGGATTTTTCATACAGTGAAGGGTTATTTTATATTGTTGCTTGTTATGTATGTTAACATATGTTCATTGTTAACATGTTTCTTAAAAATGATGCTGTAATTACTATGTAAGGGTATTTTCCCCTTTTAATGTCAAAGGGAGTAGTTTCTATGCTTTTCCTTCAGAATGAGCATTCAGAGACCAAATATGCTTCTAATACCAGCTGGGATTTAAATTTGAGAGCTCAAATACTGTTAGGTGAAGAGCAGCACTTGCTTTATGTTCTATTTTATGACTTGTTTAATAAATTGTGCTTACTAAGAGTTGTGGCTTTAGAAACTACTGTAAACTATTTTCATAGAATCACGAAGTGGTTTGGGCTGGAAAGGACCTTAAAGATCAACTAACCATGGGCAGGGACACCTCTCTCCAGGTTGCTCCAAGCCCCATCCATCCTGACCTTCAGCACTTCCAGGGATGGGGCAGTCACAGCTTCTCTGGGAAATCTGGGCTCAGCACACTCACAGTGAAGAATTTCTTCCTAGTATCTCACCTCAATCTCCCCTTTTTTCAGCTTAAAGCAGATCCCCCTGGTCCCATCACTACATGCCCCTGTAAAAAGTCCCTCTTCAGCTTTCCTGTGGCTCCTTCAGGTACTGGAAGGTGCTCTAAGGTCCTCTTGGAGCAAGCTGGTGTAAGTCTGTATGTAATCGAAACAAATTCTTCTAGGGTTTTTATTTTAAATAACACCATTATGTTCTGTTTTGGCAAAGTTTTTCAGTCCCTGCTGTGGTTTGGAGCATATGTGAACAGTACAGGTGTGTGGAATTACAGCAGCTGGGTATTAAGTACAAATTCTGGTCACTGATTTAGGTTCTTGGGGGTGGGGGAAAGGAGAGCCAAAACCAAACATGCACTTAGGGAAGTGCCTTTCCTCCCCAGCTCATTTTGAAGCCAAACTCCTATACTTCTTCCTAACCCCGATTTCCTGTGTTTTTGCTAAGATTTGTGTTCATCCCAACCCGGTTTCTTTGGGCAGCACAGGAGGTTCTGTGCATACGGATTTGCGTGCTGCTTGCTGGTTTTCTGTCTCCTGCGGGCTGCAGGACCTCAGCAGGGGGTCTGGATCCCCCTCTGGGACGCCTTAATTGTGCTAATTGTCTCCTCCTGCGGTTAAGTGGTTTGTTAATGTGGAATCCCCTCTTTTGGAGAGGAGGCACAGCTGCTCCAGTTTCCCATTTTCCTCAGGTAACTGAAGCAGTGGAACAGCCGCCCCGGGGAAGCTGGACCCGATGTTCCCGATGGATCCCTTCTAACTTGGCAGGTTCTGGGATTTTATGGCCCTGCAGTGTGGGCTCTCCCCTCAGCCCCCTCACAGCCTCAGCTCCTCTGCACTGACCCGATCCCGCAGGTTCCCTGCAGCTTTCCTTTGCCCTCCTGCAAGGCATGAAGCTCTGTGTGGAAACCAGACCTGAACAGGGGCAAAGGAGGAGCAAAGGAGCTTATTAAGGAGCAAATCTGCTGATGACCCCAGCAGTTGCCTGGCAGCGAGGGCCTGAGGTGAGTGACCGCCATTTCTTTTCTCTTGAGGTTTTGGCGCCCTCAGGCCCGGCCGGGCAGAGTGAGGGGAGCTGATTGCCTCCCCCGGGTTGTTTGTCTTTTTTATTCCCTCTAAATGCATGGCTAAGGCAAAATTTTTGTGCCCTGAAGATCACAGAATCAGAGAATCATGCGGGTTGGAAAGGACCTCGGAGATCATCAAGTCAAACCCTTAATCAGCTACACCAATGTGGTTCCCAGACCATGGCACTGAGTCCAAATTCAGTCTCTTCCTAAAAACCTCCAGGGACGGAGAATCCACCACCTCCTTGGGCAGCCCATCCCGGTGCCTGATCACCCTCCCCTGGTGCAAAAACGCAAAGAGTGACCACTGAAAACTCTGGGAAGTTGTAGGGTTCCATTGGAGGCTGGGGGCCAGCAGGAGATTTCAATGGCCACTCTTCGTGTATGGGAGCCAGGTCCCCTGTTTGGAGTTTTGGAGCCAAATTCCTCAACTATGGGAGAGCAGCCGAGATGGGGGAGGTCGGTACGCTGAATTTTTTAGGTACTGAAGCAAACCCGTAGCCCGATTGTTGGTGATTCTCTGGCTAGGGCTCTATGGGAGGGTGAGGATGGGGAGGAGTTTTCAGTGGTCCTTGTTTGCTTTCTGTAGCCACGTTTACTGGCTCTTAGCACTCTGGTACTGTCCTCTGTGTTGTTTCCGTGAGGGGGTGTGGACTTCGTGGCTACCGGAAATGGCAGCGGTCGCCATAGCAACGCGTCTGTGTTTTTGCTGCAGTTGTGCCGAGACCGGCGGTGAGGCCTTTGCCTGGCTATGGAAGTGAGTTATAGGGTCGGGTTCCTGGTTGTGTCGTGGGGCTCAGGGCCGGCTGAGGGTCTGGTGCGTGGCTGTGGGGGTGAGTTTGAGGGGCACAGCTTATGCTGTGGGGTTTGGCTCTGGGGCTGTGTCCGTACTGTGGCACTCAGGGCCCTGCCGTGGGGCTGGGGCTGTGGTGTAGGGCCATGGGCTTGGGGTTGCTTGCCCTCCCAGCCCCTGGGATTACCGTGTTTGGGAGCAGCTGTTTGTCTCAGCTCTCCCTGGCTGCAGTTCCTCATCCCAGCCCCTCGCCTAGGCACCCAAATGTAAAACACACCCTGAGTCAGGTCCTGTCAGTAAACCTCTAATTTGTACCATGCTGCCATGCTGAAGCCGTACCTCACTCAGGCAGCTCCCCCCGTGGCTCCTGGCAGGTTGTTTTTTCAGGGATTTTGGGTTTTTATTGTCCTGTTCACATCTGCTGTGAGCTCAGGAGTTCCTCTTCAGAAGATGCTGAACTACAGGCTGTTACTGTGGAGCTAATTTGTGAGAGGCCTGTGAAAAGCACACACCTCCCTCCCTCCCTTCCTCCCTCTGTTCTGGGGCCTCCTTGGAAATTCCAGTGAGTCACTTGTCCAGGCTGACACAGGGATAGGTCTCTCTGTCTTGAAGCATTTTCCTACTGGGTCTGGTCAGAGCATGCCCTGAAACTCTTAGCTTTGCTCAGAGTGTCTGAGCATTGCCATCTCATGGTGGTGGAGGAGAAGCCAAGTGTTCAGTAAGACATCCCTGGCAAATGGTTGTGGGACAACCAGCAGGGCTGTTGCCTTCTCTGTGTTTGTTTGTTCTGGGGTGATGAGCAGCAGGTGAGTCTGACTTCATGATTTCTAGAAAATGCCAAGTCATTAAAACTGACATTTCCAATCCCCTTGATAAATCTGCATGGTACACAAACTACATTAAAGGAAGAAGAGGGGTGCAACCCTTTGCACTTCTGCAAAAAGATTGCTGTGAGGTTGTGGCCTGGTTGTCAGGGATTTGGGGCTTTTCCCTGGTAAAGCAGGAAGGGTCTGAGCTGGGAAACACAGCAGAATGTGGCTTGATCTTTGATGGAGGTTTGTACTGGTCTCTGCTCAGCAGCCTTAGGTCACAGAAGTCAGAATGGGTTTCTCTGCATTGAATCAGACATATTCAGTCTCCAAGGTCTTCAGAGATTTTTAAAAGGTGAAGTGCAGTCAGTCTTACCCAATAATCCATGGCAGGAACTTCATCTTTCATTGAGGGAACAGAGAAAAAGGCAGATTGGTGCTTTGAAGTTAATCCATCTCCCTTTTCACTGAGTTTCTAGCTTCAGAAGTGAGTGTTTCTGTTCTTTCCATCAAAAACTTCATTTAAGCTGTGAAGGGCACAACTTCCCAGTGCTCTGGGCCAACTTTAGGCAACTCCTGACAAAGCCAACCCTCTGAATCCCCACACCCTGTCAGCTATCACAGAACCACAGGATGTCTCCCTGCCTACACAGGACTCACCAGATTTATGGTGGTGATATCAGCTGATGTGCAGCAGGAAAGGGGGAGCTGGAGCTCCCTGGAAGCTTTCTGAACCAGTTGATTTAAATTTTCCCCCTTCTTCCCTGCCCACAGGTGCCTTGAGAAGCAATGGCCACAGTGGCACCATCTCACTGCTCTTTCCCTTCAGGCATAAGAGCTGCTTTCTCCTGGACAAACACTTCCACCATGCATGTTGCCAGGCCAAAATCTGCCAAGGGACGTAGCAGGCCAAGCTTCAGTTGCTCTCAGAGTGTCCTTGGTAAGGAGACCTGTCCTTGCCAAGTGCCACCTTCCCCACCAGTTCCTCAAGAACTAGGGAAGATCAGGAGAGCATTGTCTACCAAACCAGCATTCACAGCCAGCCAGGTGTCTCTGGAGGAAATCCCAGAGCTCCTGGAGCAACTGCCTTTGAGGACCTCCTCTTCCCTCAACAAGTACAGGGTGCTCCCCTCCATTGGCCAGAAGGGTGTTGTGGAAGCTCTGGCTGAACAGACCAACCGGCTGGAAGTGAGTGAGGAGCAGGGGGATGCTCCAAACCCCAAAACTCTTCCTGGAGAACAAAGATCTACCGGAGTATTGTCAGGGAGTTACATTCCTGACGAAGAAGCCTCATATGCTCAGTGTCCTCCAAAGAAGCTGAGAAGGAAAACAAGGCAAGAGAGCCCTTTGATGTCAGCTTTAGTTTTGGAAGAGCCACCAAAAGAAGAGTCGTGTTTGCTGCTTGCTGTTCGATCTCCCACTGGTCAG
Organism: Florisuga fusca; assembly: GCA_038090715.1. Taxonomy (NCBI): domain Eukaryota; kingdom Metazoa; phylum Chordata; class Aves; order Apodiformes; family Trochilidae; genus Florisuga; species Florisuga fusca. The sequence goes on from JAAWXA010000067.1 coordinate 1,268,061, forward strand.
AGATTTGAACATCATTTCAAGCCCACCGACAGTCTCCAGTTCGTCCTGTCTGTGGCAGAACAGAAAATGTCAGCCCAGTACAAACCCTGCAGCATTGAAACGATGGAGGTGCCCCGAAGGAGCTTCTCTGACTTTACCATGTCTCTCCATGAATGTGGGATTCTCCACAAATCCATGCTGTGCATACGACAGGAGCAGGACAACGCAGATCTTTAGGCACAGTCAGGTGCTGCCACACACTCTGGGTGCTTCTGGGGGTGTGATGTGGTGTTTGGTTGTTTGTTTTTTTTTTCTTCTGAAGAACTGAACTTCTGGTGTTTTCTGGGCCAACTTCTTCATCTTGACATCTTCCTATAGCACTCCTTGAAGCAGATCTGTGTGCATGTGTTGAAAGAGTGTTTCAGGTGTAGAAATCTGCTTTTTAAAGCACCTTTTTCGCTTATTGGTTTCCACATATGCCATCACAAATTGCTCCCTGTGTGCCACCAAACTTTGGTCTTTTTGGTTTCTTTGAAGATGCTGATGATCTTTGAACACAGAAGTTCCTTAGCCCTTTTTTGTACTTCAGCAAGGCAACACTTCCCAGAGGGGATGCAGGTGCAGAGGCACCTGGTTGGGAAGGTAAATGGCATTGGTTTACACTGGAGGGCCATTTTCAGGAGGGTATCATCACCCTAAACACCTCAAGAGTGAGTGGAGCAGAGGTCAAACCTAGAACCCATCTGGAAATAGCAATAATTATTTAGCCTAATTATTGTGAAGTATTAAAGTGCAAGACTGATGCCAATACCCCTGCGAGGGCTCAGCTCTTTCTGGCTAACCCCAGGGCAGCTTTTAAGAGTGTCTTTTTAAGAACAAATAATAATTTTGGCTCTGCTGGGGAGCAGCAGGACTTTTCTACTTCAGTTTTTCTCCTCTCATTCACCTCATGTGACCCCTAAGAACAGATGGCTAGTTAAGGTGGGATGTTACAAAATTTAACACTGAAATGAGTCAGTCCAAGAAAGCAAGTGCTGCTTGGAGAATTTTTAACTGAAAATATGTTGGATTTGAAGGGGGAGCTGGCTCAGACCACAGTCCAGATTCTACTGAACCATCATTAGAAAAGGCTGGTTTGGATAACTACAATGCATTGTGGTTTTTTGTTTGTTGGTTTTTTGGTTGGTTTTTTTAAAATAAAGTTTAGGTTTATAAAGGTTCAAAGGCAGTAATTCAGTCTGCTCAAAAACCAGACCCTTTGCCATGCAGCTGAGCTACTTAACATTTTTGAGGTCAACCCAATGTTGTAACCTCAGTGTTTCTGCCAAACCACCTCGGGACAGCAAGCAAGCTGATGCTGTCTCATTTTATAGCAAGTGTTGAGGGTCTGGTGGTTTTATACAGATGTTCCCTGGTAATATTAGTGTCACCTACACCTGCAGGGACAGGGATTGCTCAGCAGTAACCCTGGTGTCTTCAGGATACTGGAACATATGGGTGCTGTGGATCTAACCTCAGTGGGGAGCAAAGTATTTCACTTCGTGTCGGGGCCAGGAACCACTTTCTGTGTTTCATTTAGGGCTCAGGGATCAATTCCCTTTTCCTGGTTTTGTGTACACTGTGTCACTTCTGCCTTTCAGTGTTTTCCTGCTTTGTGGTAGTACACTCAATAAAACCCTTTTGGCTGAATCGTGAACTTTAAATGATTTACGTGAAGCAGAGGCTTAGCTGTCACATCTCTTACTGAGAAATGCTGTTAATTTGCTGGCAAACTCCTCAGGGACTGCCCAAATCAGGCTGGAGGGGGCAGCTGACACCCACCCGTCTCCCCCAGACCTTCCTGGAGTTTGTCTCCATCATGTGCTAATAATAGGGTTGCAGCAAAGAAGGAAACACTTCAGATCACTGCCTGCCTGCCACCAGCAACCTGGGACACGGTGACCATGGTTCCTGTAATCAGGGACAGAAAGACAAGAGCAACTTGGAGCACTCTTCTCTTGCTGGAGGATATTCCATCTAAGATAAAGCTGGAGGAGTCTGGTCCTCTGACCTCTACAGCACCTCCAGAAATGCCCATTTTAATTATTTCTTTTTTTTTAGAAAACATATCAAGTCTTGATCTAGTGAAAGCACCTCTTTCCTCCCCCAGTTCTTCCCTTCAAAAGCCTGGTGGGGATGCAGGGGAGGGCTCAGAAACTCTGCCAAATCCAGCATAAGCAGCACTGAGGGAGAAAGAAGAAAAAAAGTATTTATCTGACCTTATTTATTTTGTGGAATCATTTAACAAGCTGCCCATAGGAAGCTTGTAAGAATTTCAGCATTAAATCAGGTGAAGCTCAGTCTGTCACAGAATGTTTTGAGGTCACAAACAGAAAACCCCTCAGGACTTCTGGCAGAGAATATCCTTACCTACAGCTTTTAAATAACAAAGAAGTATTCAAGGAAGAACCGAGCGGAGACATCATTCAGTACACGTTCTTTATTCCAATTAAAAGTACAATAGAAACAGCACACAGGACCAGCAGCAGCTTTCTTGACAACCCAACCCAACACTCTGCTGTCACGAGGTCATTCAGCTGTACTATGAAAGTAGGTGATTGGAACAAGTCTTCCACTCGACACGCAAGCACTCACTCACCTGCCACTTTAAATAGGTTTCCAACAGAATAAAAATAGATACACCCCAGAATACAAAAACTTTTAATTTTAACAGTTTCTTTTTTTTTTTCTCCACTAAAGCCTTTATACAAATCGATAAAAGGGTGCACAATTTCCTAAAATTTTAGGTACACTTTAAATGAGCCTTTTTTTACTTGGTAAAAGGATCCATGTTCCTGTCTTTGAACAGAATGTGACGGCCAAAATTGCAAAGAAAATCCCTAGTTGAAATTTACAATTTATACATTTGTTTTGAAGTGATTCCTGCACTGAGTAGCAGGCCAATGGCTGCTCACACATGTCCCATTTTCCCCCCCCCAAAAAAAAGAGCTGTGCATCCTGAAGTTCTAAAGTTCAGGAGCATCCTTCTCCTGGAAACCGGGCTGGGGGAACAACCCACAGGCTTTCAGCTGTGCGCACGAGAATGGTCCCAACACAATGAAAAGCCCAAGCACAGAAGTTGCAAATCCTTCCTCCTCCAAATCATTCCTTCTCCTAAATCCTTCCTCCTCCAAGTCATTCCTCCTCTGGCAAGGATCACCCCTGGGGGAAGGACTGGTGACCTGTTTTGCACTACCAGCACAATGGAAGTGGAGCGCTCCCCGTCTGCCATTTGGCTGAGCAGTTTTAACTCAAAACTCTGGCACTGAAATATCCTCTAACAGGGAAATTTGGTGTTCTAAAGGTATTGTGGGTTTTTTTTTTTTTTTTTGGTCAATACAAGCTATCATGATTTCTAATTTATACCTATTACTGAGGGGTGAAGCTTAGCAGTCCCGTACATTATTCACATGGTGCTTCACAGCAGCATCTTAGACCTGGTACCACCTGCCTCAAGGTGACCCACTCCCCAACTCCAACAGCATTTTATGGAGGTGAATTTATTCAGATAACTAATTAATACTGCTCCCTTCATTTT
>JAAWXA010000067.1:1271636-1282296 GCA_038090715.1 Florisuga fusca
GGCACTTGGCAAGGTTAAACACTTCATCTGAATTTCTAGAGTACATTATTAAAGCACTGGCACAACCTCACACAGCGTGGCCGTTCTAACAAACCAAGGACACAGGAAAAGAAAATACTGCCCAGCAAAAGCAACACAGCACCTGTGTTTGCAAGTACGAGCTACTGGAGATATCCTCAGGACAATTTACGTAAGGAAAAGCAGGGCAAATCCATCAGGAAGCCAGAAAAGAGTCTTAAAGAGCTCAGGGGAGCGCCGGAGAGAATGACATCCTATTTTGTACAAGTTGAGTTTTTAGCCAAAAACCAGCTGCCTTGTTTGTGGGTTTTTTGTTGGTTTTTTTTACTTACGTCCATTATATATTAGACTGTTGAATTTTAACTCATCAGGTTGAACTTTAAACCAATTAAAGGCAATAAAGCTTTTTTCCCTTAATTTTAAATTTGTTTTAGGTAATTACATATTGCCCCCTTTTATTTTTTTTTGGCAGGTATATTTCTTAGAATTCAAAAAGATCTTCCCATTTTAAGGCTAAGCTAAGAAATGTCAAAAGCTCCTGTAAACATTTCCTCTTCTTCCCCCAAGTTGCACAATTTGAAGTCCAACTGCAATTTGTAAAATGAGGTAATTTTTGTGTACTCATATCTTAAGAGTCCTTTTCGGGAGCAGCTGAGAAGCGTGCCAATCTGAGAGCTGATCCAATTGTAGTGGGAGAGCTTCCACAGCAGGGTACACACCAGTTCCAGCAGCTGGACTTCAGTTAGCAATCTTCTCAATTTCATCCAAGTCATCAGTATCCAATTTGTTTATCTTTTTGTCTGGGAAAAATGAGAAATAAATCAGATTTTATTTAATGAGAAGCCTGTTAGGTCACCTCAACATTACACATCTCTGGAACATCCATTTTAGGGGGCTTGGAGCAACCTGGTCTAGTGGGAGGTGCATCCTGAGGGGTAGGACTGGATGGTAAGATCCTTCCCACTCAAACCAGTCTGGGAATCTGTGACTACCCAGGCAGCCAACAAACAGACAACTTCACTTATTTCTCATCCTACCATACATAGCAGTTCACAATGAAGTGACATTACCTAAATCTGCTCCTCTCTAAACCAAATTTAAGGCTCAGTAACTATCTGCTCAGCTAAATTTTCCAGAAATAACACCTGCTCTTAAAGAGAAAGGGTACATACTGAAATGCTCCTGGATTCTGTTGAGAATATTCATGCTGTGCTTGCTGTCCACCATGTTAATAGCCAGTCCTCGTTTGCCAAAGCGTCCTGTGCGTCCGATCCTGTGCAGATAAGTCTCATTATCTGGATTTCCATCTTTATCCACAGGAAGGTCAAAATTGATGACAACAGAGACCTGCTCTACATCAATCCCTGACAAAAAAAAAAACAAAAAACAAAAACCATCAACTTAACCCCATTTAAACCACTTGACAGCAGGAACAGCCTCCTCTGCCCTGACCTGCCTGAGGTTTCTCACCATCTCCAGGTGAAGTGAGGAATTAAAAGCCAGCCTCAAATTCTGAAATGGATCTTTTTCACAACATCCTCATGGGGTACACTGAAATAAAACCTTATTGTTTCACCAGAGAACCCCATTGCATGGCTAAAGGAGAAGCAGTTGAAGATGCTCTACCCAGCACTTACATATTTTGGAAACTCTTCTCTGAAGCTACAAAGGCTTCTTGTTTTTTTCCAAGTATTATGTTGTCTTAACTGTTTTAGGATATCAAATTGCAACACAAATTCCTACTGGAATTCACTATTTTTTTCAGATTTCCCTATTTTGGAACATATTTATTTTACACACAGAGGCTCAGCAGCACAAGCCAGGCTCAGTGCCAGAAGCATACAATTCTCTCAGGATGAACTTTTGCATCTCAAGCTGCAGGAAGGCTACAAGGAATCCTGCGTTTCCTCACAGGAACAGACACAGTCAGCAGCCCAGGAATTACTGAATTTCTCCAAACTGGAACACTTGAGGACAGGAATTCCTTCTGTAAGCCAACCAGCATTGTTTTATCTTAGGAACTGCTGCTTCTGCCCTCCCTGGCCCAGCCCTGCCATGCCCTACCTCTGGCACAGACGTTTGTGGTCACCAGCACCTTTTCTTTGCCCTCTCGGAAACGCTCGATCACAGCAGCTCTCTGTTCCACCATCATCTCTCCACTGAGCAATGCCACCTGATGGCCTTCCTTGGAGAGCTCTCCTGCCAGCCAGCCAGCTGTCTTCCGAGTCTGAAAGACAAAGCCAGGCCCATTTTTTTGGATGGTTTAATGCTGGAAAATGGGAACAAACCTCTCTGGGGTTGACTGGAAGCTCAGGAGCTGCTCGGTTTCTCTCTCTCGTAAGGAAAAGTCTCCAAAGTGCTGTGTCCACCTGCCTCCCCATCACAAATTGTGCTCCCAACTCTCAGAAAGAGAAAGGAAGCATCTGCCACCCCAAGAACAGTTCTTTATGAAATGTCTGTGTTTGCTTTGTGCTCTGCTCCTCAGCTTTCCTTCTATGGGGGGATCACAAATGTATGCTAAAAACACTGCAAATGGAAGAGCTCAGCTTGGAAAACATCAGGGTTTGAGCTGAACCCTGTGAAAGCCATCAAGGCTCTAGGCAGGCTTGAATTTAACAGTTTTCCAATTGTGATAGGGGTTTTTTTTTGAGCTCTGATTGTATCTGACATTATTACATCTCAAGACACCTTAAAAGCAGATGGCTGCAGCAGATCCCAAATGCAGGTTTTACCCGGTCTGAGCTCGCTTTATGTGGCTGTTCTGCTGCTGTCAGCAGGGTTTGTTTCCTAAAAGTGATTATGGTCCTTCCAGGAAAAGAAAAAACAAAAGTCTGTATGATTCACAGAGAGACTCCAGAGGTAAATTAACAGTTACCTGAGGGAAACAGAGTCCAAGGAAAAGCTACAAATCATCCACAAAACTACAAGACTTCCCCACTTCTCATTCTCCTCAATTTTCATTCATTTTCCAACCTTTTTTTTGTTTGGTTGGTTGTTTTTTTCAGTAGTTCTGAGCAACACTTTGTCTGGGAAAACTGCATCCCCCTAATCTTTGCTGCAGAGGACTTCCAAGGATAAAACTGACCTGGATGCACAACTTCAAAGAAACAAACCACCCAGTGCTATCATGACTCTCAAGACTGCATTTGAAGAGGGGAGCCAGAAATGGCAAAGAAAAGTGCAATTTTTTCTCTGTTTCTTCCTGAAAAGCATGCCTGGCCAGGTCTTTAGCACTAGCAGACACTGGAAAGACTCACATGGCAGAAGATCATGGCCTGGGCAATGGTAATAGCACCATAGATGTTACAGAGAGCCTGGAACTTCTCATCTCTGTTATTGCACAGAACATAATACTGCTTAATAGTGTCCAGTGTCTCCTCCTCACGCTTCAGTTTGATAATGTTTGGGTCAGGAACAACTTTTTGAGCAAACTTCCACACAGAATCTTCAAAAGTGGCTGAAAACAGAAGCATCTGGCAGTCCTTGGGGAGCATTCTGCAAGAGAACAAAATGGGCAGGGTTCTCATTGGTATCCTGATGGGGTTAAAGCTACAGGCAAAGCAGAACAAACCCCAGAACCAGTTATCTCAGTGGCTGGAAAGACTCATACTGATCTCACCAACACCTGATCATCCCCTCATGGACCAGAGGCATCCAGACTGCCATTCTTCAAAATTAATAAACCCTGCCCCAGGAACAGGCTTCTTATAAGAAAATGAAACTGCTTGTCATCCCCTGACATTCTGCCTGTATTAAACACCTGGGGTAGAGTTAAAAACATTAATCTTGTTGCTTTATCAGTGAATACACAGCTCAAGAATCTAGCCCTGCTGTCCCTAGGTGAGAGAACAGCTCTATTACCTCAGGCAATGTATGCTCAGTCCTTACCTCTGAATGCGGATGCTCTGGTCCTGGTGGCCCTGGGTTGCTATCATCACATCAGCCTCATCCAGGACAAACACTTTGATTTTCTTGGGATCTATGAATTTCAGTTTGGAACACCAGTCCAGCACTGTCCCGGGTGTGCCAATGACAATCTGCTCAGAGATTTTCTGCCCTCTCTCCACTGTTGAGACACAAAAGAAGGCTTTTATAAGGTGGCTGCAGACATGAAATGCTCTGCCCCTCACTGAGGTATCTGGTAGTGCACCCCAGGACCATAATTTTCTCATTTACAGCCTGTTGGCAGTGTTCCACTTTACTCACATTTATTGCCTCGCACAGCATAGGCAAGTTTCAGCTCTGGATAAAACTTTCCCATCTGCTCAATCACTTTTCCTGTCTGAAGTGCCAGCTCATATGTTGGGGAAAGGCACAAACACTGAAGGGACAGAAAGAAAATATGTGAGAGACAACCAACACCATCACACTTGCTTTTAAAAATTCTTATTATTGAAGTTTCTGAAAGCCCATCACTCCTGCCTCCTGAAGAAGGAGGAAGGAGCTGATCTGACACAGTCACTCAGCCACCACTGTCTTTCTGCCTTCAGCTCTGGTCCCTGGGCCTGATGCTCTGCTAGGGGATATCCATGGGCAGTGGTGACAAGGAACCTACAGCCAGGCTGAGAGATAAAAATGGCACTTTTAAAAGACATAATTCTAGCCTTGAAAACACTGTTCAATTATTTCATAAGGAAACTGGGTTTAAAAAGCTCCTTTCTTTTTTTCCTCTGTTGTCACAAGTATCTTTTCATCCACTTACCTAACCCACTTTACCCTACAATATTTCTCTGATTTAACTTCTCCCAGAATGACACCTCCTGATTTAACTACTCCTGAGCATGGATGGGGCTGAAAGGAACAAGTTGTCAGCAAAATCCACATCTTTTCCATTAAAAGTATTTTAACAGCTCCCCAAATCCCCAGACCCTGTTCAGCACTGTACAAAAACGCCATCAGAGATGGGTTTATCAGGCTGTGACTTCACTCTCAAAGCTCTCAAAATGAAACCTCTTCACTAGGTGGCACTGTGCCACCACGAAACCACCCGAAACAGTCACCTCCCAGAAATTTTACCTGCGGATACTTGTTCCCAGGTTCCACACGACTGAGCATGGCCAGGACAAAGGCAGCTGTCTTGCCAGTCCCAGATTGAGACTGTGCAATCAAGTTCTGAGGGCTGCAGAACAAGAGCAGGCAGGAGCTCAACCAGATGAACCACCCGGACAGCGCATGTGTGGGGTTGAACAATGCAGAAAAGGTGAGTGGCATTTCAATGCCTTTCAGATTTACCACTTCTCTGGGCCTTGAGGAGCTGTGCTCCACAGGGCAGAAATGAGTTGCTGCTCTCTATCACCTCTCTCTTTCGGGACCTCTTGGTTATGGAGATTTGAAAGGAAAACTGGGATTATCTGTCAGTACTTTTCCATTCTGCACATCTCCCTCTAGTGTCTCAACACTTCAGGCACTGCAGCTGAGGGGCACAGAGAGGAAAACCATCTCAGCTGCTCCCACCCACCCAGGATTTCTGGAGATATCATCCACAGCAGCTTTGGCATTTCTCCCCTGTACTGACTAGGGAAATCTGACTCACTTCAGACAAACATGGTGTATTCAGTACCAGTCTTAGGAAAAGGACAAACCCAAGGCTGCCACTGCATAGTTTGGGATCACAAAACCACTGTGGCATTGGAGCCCCTTTCACCACAGCCCAGACAGCTCCCCCATCACCATCCTCCCTCCAAAGCTCAGTGAGAGCACATAAAAACTCCCAAAAACTTCCTAGACTGGAAGGGAGTAGAAGGTATGAGTACATACGGTTCAGCAAGCATCATGGGCAGGGCATTTTCTTGTATCTTAGATGGTCTGTTGAAGCCCATGGCATAGACTCCTTGCAGGAGCTGTGGTTTCCTAAAAACAGAGGAGTTTTTATACCATGACCTTTTAGCAGTACGTTTGATTTTTATTCATGTACAAAAAAAAAAAATTGCAACCAGACCTAGAGCTGCCCCTTTCTGTGCACCTGCTCTGGTGAGGAGACCTTCTAGCTCCTTACAACTACCTGAGAAGAGGTTGGAGTGAGGAGAAGTCAGTCTCTTCTCCCTAGTAACAAGCAACAGGACAAAAGGAAACTGTCTCAAGTTGTGCCAGGGGAGATTTAGATTGGCTATTAGAAGAAACTTCTTCATTGAAAGGGTTATGAAACACTGGCCCAGGCTGTCCAGGGCAGCAGTGGAGTTCCCATCCCTGGAGGGGTTTAAAAGCCATGTAGAAGTGGTGCTGAGGGACATGCTTTAGCACTGGGCTTGGCAGAGTTGGGTTAATGGTTGGACATGATGACCTTAAAGGCCTTTTCCAACCAGAATGATTCTGTGATAGTGCAGTGACTACAAGCAGGGCCTGGAAGCTACAAATGACAGCAGAAAGTCTGGAAAGGAAGCATTGCAAAAACCCCTTGATTTAGTAAGACAGCCTGCACACCTGCCTGCCACAGCTACAGGGAAAGCATGGGGCACAGTGCTGGGCTTCTTGTTCTAAAGCAGCTTTTCTGCCAGTCCCAGGAATCCCAGAGCATTAATCCTGTCCTTCAGGCCAATCCCTTTTCCTCAGCCACCTCTTGATCTTGGCGCAAAAATTAACACTCCTTGAAGACTCAGCCACAGGACAAAGTGAGCTCAGTCCATGAGGAACAGAAGGAGGTGGAAGGGCATGAACCATCACAAGGATTTAAGTCAGTGTGACTGATTCTGTCATACAAACTGAGAACTCCAGAGACCTCAGCTTCACACAGAACTGGTGACAGATCAACAGTCACTACACTGAGTGACCCCTGGTTATATCCCAGCACTCCAACCAAACTATGTCCTCAAATGTCTTCCCTCAAGGGAGCTTTCTAGTCTCAGCAGACATTTGTGTACATATGAGATCCAAGAACAAGCTACAATTCAGGTGATGGTGCAACCCAACTCTTAGCCAGTGACCTACAAGTGCATACTGGAGTGCTGTTAGTGGTGCTCTGGAGTCAGGGCTTTCCTTTCAAAGCAGGTTACAGGTTCCCTGCCCACCCTTCCCTGCTGTTAAGAACTTCCTGGTCAGCAGAACATGCTTTTTAAAAATCCTGTATTACTTTCAGATGATGGCTGGAACAAAAGCTCTTTGAAAATGTAACCTTGTGCTGCTCAGAAGCAAGGAGACACAGAGCCCAGCTCTCACAACAGCTGCCAAGGATACACAGAGTCATAAAGAAATGAAGACTCAATTAATCTGGCTTGCCCCCATCATTAACTCACCCGGATTTTTTAGCTTTTGAATGATGGGAATTAGTCCAACAGGCACTCCAGGACCTAAGCTTTATTTGCAGACATCCAAGCACTAACATTATCCCAGTGTAATGACATCCTGACATTTCATGGTGAGAAGTCTCATGGGCTCCCATTGCCCCTTGGAGCAACAAAACCAATACAACCAACAACAGTCCCACCAGGACAGCCTCTTCAGTACATTTAAACAATATATAAATCTATCATGCCTTAAGTGCAGCTGTTGTTACTTGAAAGCTCCACTGGTAAAGGTATTCAGTAGGAAGGGGCAGAAAATACCACAGCTAGCAGTGTCTCCAGTAGGTAAACCCAGAATTGCTGGCTGAGAGGAGATAAGCTTCTCCCTTTGTGCTCTTTCCTGCATCTGGACCTTCACAAATAACCCTCAGAAAACAGAAGAGGGCTGTGTTCACCACTTCAGCTAATAAAACTAACCTTGTGTTTCCAAAACACTGCTGTGCTGCTGGAACACCTTCTCCCAGCTCCCTGCCTTTGCTGGGAACTGCTGGTGGAATAACCATCCACCTGGCACAGAGAAAGTCTCTCTCTGCAGTCCATGGGGAAGGAGAGGACAGCTCTCCCTCCTCGGGTCACTCACCCAGGTAGTCACATCACCATGCACTTTGAAGACCAAAAAGCAGAGGTTAAAATTCAGAAGGGTGTTGTGCCAGAGCTGGTGGCAATTGAAACACAGACCAGGAATTGAAGTGAGCTCCTTTCAGATGGAAGCTTCAGCAGGCACTGAGCTGAAGCCATTCTCCTTGTATTTAAATACTACAATAAACTAGACACTAATTAATTAATGACAAATTTGGGGGTGATTTGAAATGGAAACCCACACATTTTTAGGTGCTCTCTCTCCTATGCAGCCAAGAAATCTATGAAGGCAGAAGGGGAGGCTCCAGCTACCTCCAACCAAAAACTGAGCCCACACAGCTGAAAAGAAAGGCTTCCTACAAGCAGGAGGGGGCAAATAAACACTGAAAAAAAAGCAGCCGTAATAATATCATGGAAAAAAAAAAAAAAGCCTGTTTAATATTCCTGTTCCAAAGGTTTGAAGAGCTCAGCACAGAGCTGACTCCAACACTCCCCTTCCCAGCAGCTTTGAACCCAGAGGCACTTACAGTCGCAGCTCCTCAAAAGACTTGACAGAGTAGAGGGGGGATGTGGGGTCCCTCTGCAGCACTTCCACTTGGTTGGTTGTGTCCACCAGGTTGCTGCGGATCAGCTTGTTCAGCAAGGACTGGGCAGCTCTATCCTCTGTCCAAACACGAGGTGGAAAACCAACAAACAAACAAACAAACCAACAAAAACCCAAAACGAGAATAAATCCCAGGCCCTGCCAGGTGTGGCTCCCACTGAGAGGATGAGTTACTGAGCTGATTAAAAAGGACAAGCCCTGAAATTCTGGATTGCAGAGCCCAAATTTCCTCCATGAGACATCCCACAGACTCCCACTATCCAGGAAGACAAAACAAAGCAAGCATTGTGTGAAGGGACCTTCACAGACACCTCTTCTTATTTCAGATATTTAGTTTAGCAGTGGGACAGAGTTAAATGCCTTCTGGAGCCTCCCTGTTCTATGCCCTATGGGCAGACACCTTTTAGGTCTTGTTTATTTTTTTAATTCCAAGGGAAGTTTCCAGGACAAACAACACTGAAGATTCCAGGGCTGAAGTGAGGTCAACCTAGAAAGTTAAACTGCTACACTTGGGGGTTTTGCTCATATTTTCTGTTTTCTAAAGTCACCCTCTGCAGGACTTGGAGCTGTTACCCACCTCTTAACAGCCACTTCACAAAGGCAACATACTGGATGCTACAGCAATTCCAGCTCCAGGTTAGCCAACTGGCTCCAGTCCTGCCTTTCAGGAGCCTGCTATCCCCTTATTCCACTCTAATCCAGGAGTCTCCCAAGTCATTACAGGACCCAAGGATGTGAAAAGCATTCTGGAGGAAGGACATGTCTTACAAGTAAGGCCTTGGGGCAGGATCTTGGGACATAAGGCAGACTTACTTTAAGTATAGATAAAATTAATTTTCTGGTCAGCATTCCTTGCCAAAGCATTTTTCAAGAAAGCACTTACCCTTCTCCTCATCTTCTGTCTTTTCTACATTGTCATCAGCCTTGACAACAGCACCTATGTTAAAACAGACAATTTTGGGACAGATATGAGGCCAGGCCACCCGCTGAGTTTCAGGTTTTGAATACTGTGGGAAAAGCAACAAACCAGCTCATTTTCCTACACAAGAGCCCTGCTGAAACTCAAATTACAGCTTGCTCTGTACAGCCAGATTGAAGTTTAGCAACCCCACCAGGAGATACACACCAGGGGCAGTGTATCAATCCCACCTGAATACAGCAAAACAGGATTTAAACAGCTAGCCTGGCAGGACAAGGGGCAGGTATTTAGTCTAGGCTGCTGATTAATCTGAGCTTTATGTTTCCCTTTTCTGGCATTTCTTGACTGATCTGGAATTTATTTTGGCAGCAGTGCTCCAAGCCCCAGGGAAAAGACATTTCCAAGACCACTAAGAGGGGTTGTAACTCACCGTTGGCATCTGGTTTGGTTTTTTCCTCCTTCAGGTGTAAACTGCTCAACTATAAGAGAGGAAAAACACAAAATCAGTGTAATTCTGAGGTGACCATACCCCCATTTCAATAATGGGACAGGAAGAACCTGAGCTTTCACCAAGGTTTCCAGATTTACTACTGAAATTGCCTGTGTAGCAAACACCAGGCTTGGAAACAATAAGGTGGACTCCATTTCAAAGAGTTTTGTGACAAATCAAGCTTGTTTCTAAGCTGTAATCACCATGTGATTCCCATCCCTGCATCTCTGCTCCCTGATGGCAAAACGGGAGAGAAATTAACATTTCGGGGGGGAAACAAGCCCAGGATTTGTTTTACCACCACAAACACGACAGGGAGAGGAGCCCTGAGGCTCTTCCCACACCTCCAGGGGCTGCCTGAACGTTCTCCATTCTCAAGTGCAGCACTTGAGCAGCTCAGAAAAGGAAAAACACCCAAACAAATTTAGATCTTGACCTTAAAAAATGATGTTTTTTTTTTTTTTGGCTCTGGATGAAGACTGCAGGCTCAGTGACCACCTCGGAGATGGTGCTGCTGGCAGGGCTGTGCCTGGATGGAGGGTGAGGGGGGGAAGACAGGGGCCTCCCCGGCCCTTTGATCCTCCAAAAACATTTAAAAAATCATTTCATAGAAAGGAAAATATTTTATTTTTTGTGCCTAAAGAAGGAGCCCAACCCGGGAGAGGCCTCCAGGTGGCAGGGCCCCACCGCCAAGGCGCATTCCCTGTCTCTTTATGACGAGCCAGGAAAGAAAACGGGGAGAAAAGGCTTTTTTTCCTGGCTCGTCATAAAGA
>JAAWXA010000068.1:0-108490 GCA_038090715.1 Florisuga fusca
TGTCCAGCCTCACAAGAGGCCATGCCACCAGCAGCCCTAAGGGGGCAAGCCAAGTTACCTTGAAGCACACAGCAAAGAGGACAAGGAGGCTCTCATTTGTGCCTAGATCTTCCTCTTAAACACAATAAAGTCATTAAGGCAACACGAGGAATCTGGTGGTCACTAATTGTGTGCGTGGTTTTGCTGTTGTCACCCAAGCTGCCTCTGGTGGTGCTGCCACCTTCCCCCTCCAGTGTTCGCTGCCTCCTGGGCTTGGTGGGGATGTCTGGAGGGAGCTGGGGTACAGCTGGGGATAGGTTGGGATGTCACTGCTAATGTTTCCCCTCTGGGTAGACCTTGTAGTAAGAGATAGCCACTTTGACTTTTCCTCTGGGCTAGAAAATATCTCTAAATGTTCACAGATGAGTTAGAAGTGTTTTATGGAACCTACAGCACAAGGAGGTCCTGAGAAATTTCTTTTACAAGGTCTCATCTAGAAAGGGGCACAACATATGGATTCCCAGCTACAGTGAGGGATTATATTTTGATGAAAAAGCTTCCCTCCATGCAGAATGAAGTGTTAGAGAAGCAAGGCCTGAGCCTTGGTATTTCCAGGTGTCCCAGGCAATACATTTGAATGAAGTCCTGATCTGCCACATTCTTGTTGTCCTTTTCTATGAGTAAAATAAATACCATTAAAAAAAATGTTTGCTTTTTGCGTTTTCCATTTTCTTCTCCTTCCCATACTGTGATCAAACTAGTATGTAATTTATATCCAATGGAGTTTTTATCAGTCTTAGGAAACTAAGCCTAGTACGAGAAATTCAGACCTTAAGTGTGTCAGATTATCCTTTTCAAATCATGTCACTTCTCAAAACCGAGATGCAACCTCAAGTGAAAATCATGCCACTTAGGAAAATCTTTTAGCAAGTTAAAGTTTAATGGATGTGAATGTCATTATTACTGATGCATTCCCAGCAGATTCCTAAATGTGATGGATATTACCAAGAAAGCATTTTGCTTGTAAGAAAAGGTAGCGCAGACTGCACATTGGCTTTAATTACTGATATCTTGAAGTTATCAACTGGTTTCAATGATATGCATCTGCATTGCTCATTTGTTTATGGCATTAACAGCTATACTTAGGACAAAAGGTATGCAATGTTTGGTGCTGCTCTGAAAACACTGGAATTTATTGTTGCTATACAGTATCAGTAGACATAGTAAAAGAAATTTTTCAAAGTTGTTGATTCAGAGCAATGACAATAATAAATTCATACTCCTCATAATCCTCAATTCTTACACACCTGCACTTTTGAGAATCCCAACAGGAGTTTTGAAAAAGCAACCAATATTGACTACCATCCAAACTAGCAACATAAAACGAGTTTATTCCTCTAAATAATAATTTTCTTCTTGAAATGAGAGCTCTTGCTGGCTATGACTGCCTAAGGACATAAGTAGTACTTCCTATCTAGATCAACTAGAGAGAAGAAAAAGAGTCACAAGTTTGAACAGAGAACTGGTTTGCAAATCTCAGAAAGCCAAGATAAGGAAAAGCTTATCAGTTGCTGTGGAAGAAATGTGTCTTTCCCCACAAACCACATGTTTGGAGCTTGTGGAATATATCCTATTCATCTTTTTTTATGAAGGATGGATGGATGGAGAAAGCACCAAGTCATTATCCCCTACCACCACACACAAAGTTTCAAGCGAACAATGTTATGTTGACTTCAGAGTCAATGGGGTTAACTGACTCAGGAAGAGTCTCAGTTACACAGAAACAAAGAGATAAAACCAGACTGGTTCCTTGGGCTTCTTTCAATGCAGTAATGCCTTTGATAACACAGATAAACAAATAAATAGTTTAGTTTAAGTGAGTTAAGTTTAAGTGAGACTGTGTCCTTAATTTTCATGACTGGTGTACTCTTCAGTCTGACTTATAAACTCTGTTACTGGGAAGCACTACTCTGAACCTGTGGTGATAAGTTCAAATTTTATGATCCTGTTTTTACTAACAAGGTGAGTTACTAGCTTGTTGCTCATTACAAGGAAAATGCTGATTTATTTCCCAAAGATTGTGTACATCTATGTGTTATTCATCAGTGCTTAACAGGGCACACAAATCTCCAAGGGCTGTGGGCCCAAACCTAACATAAAGCTTCTCACACCACTATGCTGCAAGTCAGATAGCACTGGCTGGCCGATTGTGTTTTGTGTAATATTTATCACCACAATTATGGGAATCTTGCATCAAAAAATTCATAATTAAACTAACAATTGCAGTTTCTATTAATGCACAAAAAAAATTTATCTCATAACAAGTACCATGGAGAACTTCATTTGCAAAATGTGCAAAATCTCAGCATGAATTGATGTGTTTATTAAAATGAAAATGTTTCAGCCCAATTTTTCTGTGGCTGGTTAGGGGCCTGCTAACCTTCTTCAGAATGAGAACTGTAACCTGTTAGGTGAGTACTCTTTTCCTTTGGCTGTCATAACATAGTAGCCAGGTTTACACAGGTTTTTTGCACATGTGTGAATGAATAGAAAAAATGCAAAGGAGGGGAAGGGAAGAACTGAGCTCATTTACTTATGTACAAAAATCTGTACATAAAGTAATGAATTCAACCTTTACTGCAGATACTTTAGAATATATTATCTTCCCGAAACAAGCTTTTCATATCAACGTATAGGCCAGAACTATTTAACACCTTCACTCAGACCATGAACAGTGAGGCAGCAGCACTGGCAACTGTGAGCTCTGTAAAACATAAGTGGGGGCACCCACCTGAAAATACTCAGGATGAGCGGGCTCCTGTATCCTGCTCCTATCAGACCAGAGAAAATAATATGGGTGAGGGGAGCAAATGGAGGCTGGGTGGCAAAGTCACAGCTAGGCCACTCTCCATCATATTTGGTAGGTTATGGGGAACAGGAGAGGTGCCTGAGGACCGGGAGAAAGCAAGTGTCCCTCCAGGCTTCAACAAGAGTAACACAAATGACCCAACTGAAATGGATGGTTGAAGGTCCTTTCAGAACTTTTCCCTTTTCCTTTCCCTTTCCCCTTCCCCTTCCCTTCCTTTCCCTTTCTCTTTCTATTTCCATCTCTCTTTCCCTCTCTCTTTCCCTTTCCCTATTTCCATTTCTTTTAACAATACAAGGGGCTATGGGTAAAAATTGCACTTGGAAGCAGATTTATCTTGGCATAAGAAAGAAATTTTTGGCAGTGAGAACAATCATCCACTTGAACACTCTCCTAAAGGGATGGGGCAGAGTCCCCATCGCTGGGGCTTTTCAAGACAGGGTGCTAGATAATCTCCTCTAGGCTCCCTTTCCCATCAAAGTTGGAACCACATGATCCATGGGTGTCCCTTTCAGATGGTTCCATTACTCTGGATGGTTCCATTCTATCCAACCCTGGAGGGTTCCATTACTCTGTCAGGGCTGATGGGACACTGTGACATCACCACATGATGGGCAGTAATGCCACCGAGTGACAGACTGTGACCTCACGTCCCTGGCTGCTTATCTGGGGGCACCAGCAGAGCCTGGCTCAGTCTTGCTCCTGACTGCTCTCTGACTGAGCATCCGTGCGAGGTCTGGAGGCTTGAGCAAGGCTTCTTGTGGTGCTGGTGCAGGTGGTGCTTTGGGAGCTGCTGTTGGCAGCTCTGGGTGCCCGAGCCAGAGCCATCTTTTGTGTGTGTTTCCCCGGCCCTGCCAGGTTCAGGCAGCCGGGCACTGCGGGCTGTGCTTGCAGCAGCAGAGGTGAGCTGTGTGGGGAAACGTCCTCCTGGGGCAGCCGTGGGGCGGGCGNGGGGGCCAGGAGGGTGTCCTTCCCCAGGAATCTGGGCACCTCTGCCTCCCCTCCTCGGGACAGCAAGTGACCGTGGTCTATCTCCCCCTTGCAGCACACAACACCCGCCGCTGTGGCACCTGCCAGAGGGAGCAGCTGCTCATCCTCAGCGCTCGCCAGCCCACCACAGCCTGCAGGGAGCATGGCCGATGAGAGCCAGTGGTGCTGCCCCATCTGCTACGGCCACCAGGAGGGCATTGCCTCCCTGTCACCCTGCAGGCACCAGTTTTGCTTGGGCTGTGCCATGCGCTGGCTACAGCAGAATCAAAGCTGCCCCCTCTGCAGGGCAGAGACCACGTCCATCAGGTTCTCCCAGCGGTCAGATGACGATTTTCTGACGTTCAGCTGGTCGGAGTCTGCAGAGGCATTGGTTGAAGACTACGAGGATGAGCAGGCGGATGAGGAGCCCATGCCCAGGCCTCTGGTGGGCGGCTTCCCTCCTGAGGTCTGGGCAGACTTTTTCAAGAGGGACCCAGTGAACATCAGGCCCCTGCTGCCATGGCTTCGAAGAGAGATCGAGGTGATCTTCGACGAACCATGGTTTATGGTTCGTGCACTGGAGGTCACCATTGTTGCCTGTCTGTGTGACTGTGGGCTGGATGAGGAGCTACTGCTGGGGACCTTGCAGTGCTGTGTGCCAGGAAACCCACAGACATTCGTGCGCCAGCTCATTGCAATGGCATCACAAGTGTGCGGCAGTGAGCTCCAGCGCTACCTGGCACAGCAAAATCCTGGGGACAGCTCCAGCCCTGCAACGGGTTCTGACACGAGCTCCAGCACCACTTCCAGCTCTGAAATGAACCCGAGCTCCACATCCAGCTCTGGAGCCAGCTCCAGCCCCACGACCTCCCAAAGGCTGACTCCAGAATCCATCCGGGCCTCCTCCAGCAGCCTGGCAGGCTCTGCTGTGGAGGAACATTCCAGCATATCAGAGACCACCCTCAGTGGGGGTCCCAGCCACCCTCCATCTGTACCCATCCGTGTGGATCAGGAGGAGCCCCAGGAGGAGCTGAGGGTGGTGGTTCCAGGTCCCTCTGCCCAGGGCTGCAGCCACAGCCCCTCCACTCCCAGCGAGGGCAGAGACCGCTCACCCAGGGGGCCCCGGCGTCCCCCAAAGAGGAGGGCCCCCAGCCCCCAGGACTCTGTCCAGCCTCACAAGAGGCCATGCCACCAGCAGCCCTAAGGAGGCATACCAAGTTATCTTGAAGTCATTACCCCACTACCATCACCCACAAGGTTTTAAGCCTACAACATTATGTTGACCTCAGAGATCAGATTGGCTACAACCTGTCCAGCTGTTTTCATCCAGTGAATGGAGATAAATATTCACTGAAGTGAAGAATAACTGAAATGAGGTATTTTTCTGGACTTGTTGGAAGATACACATCAAAACACCATGAGGTCAAGAAGAGACATTTTATGTTTGTGGTCACTGATCTATTGTCATGTGTATGATCAGCATGTAGTCTGGTACCTCTGAGTATCAGAAAGCAGTTGGACGAGCAGCTATGAAGAAGATGCTCTGTAACTCAGCTTCCCACCTTGACAAAAAAACTGCATGAGTATTCAGTGATCACACTCAGTTTGTCTTCTTTTGCTGACTATCAAATGCAGAAGGCTCATTTTCCTTTAGAATCTGTTTGAAATAAAACATACCTATATACCACTTTCTTTTCCATGGTTCCTACCTTAAATGTAAAGAACATTTTCTTATCCAATTCTGTATAACCCTTTTTCTTCAAACACTTGAGAGTGCAGATATTCTGTATGGATGTTCTGTAGTATGGAAAAAAAGGCAATGGAGAGAGAAAACCTCTGCCTTTCCTCTGCATGGATCAAGGTTATGTACTGCTATCTAATCACTCCATTAAATCTAAAGACACCTCCCATAACAATCTGTTATCCATTCTTAGTTGTCACAAGGATCACCTTTATATATCAAGATGTATACAAATACCAAAACAACAAAATGCAGAAGTTTGAGTAATAGATTTGGGGTCACTCTTCTGGAAAGCAGCTCCATGGAGAAAGACTTTGAAATCCTAGTGGACAGTAAATTCTCCATGGCCAAGAAGTATCCTAGCATACATCAGGAGAAGTTTGTCCAGCAGATCTAGGGAGGTTCTCCTCCCCTTCTACTCTTCCCTGGTGAGACCAGGATGGCAATACGGTATCCAGTTTTAGGCTCCCTGTTCAAGAGAGACAGGGATCTACTGGAGAAAGTCCAATGGGTTGAAGAGCTACGAGGATAAGGGACTTAAACATCTCTCCTACGAGGAAAGACTGAGAACTGGAGTTGTTTGGCCTTAAGAAGGCTGAGAGGGGATCTTAAAAATAAATAAATATCTGAGGTCTGAGTGTCAAGAGGATGAGGCCAATCTCTTTTCAGTGGTGCCCAGTAACTGGACAAGGAATAATGGGTTTAAACTAGAACACAGTTCCACCTCGACATTAGGAGAAACTTCTTTACTGTGAGGGTGATGGAGCAATGGCACAGGCTGCCCAGAGAGACTGTGGAGTCTCCTTGTCTGGAGACATTCAAAACCCACCTGGATGCATTCCTGTGTGTTCTGCCCTAGGTGATCCTGCTTTGGCAGGAGGGTGGGACTAGATGATCCCTAGAGGTCCCTTCCAACCCCTAACTTTCTGTGATGCTATGATTCTATGACTAAACTGCATGCTTAAATAAGGCTCATCCAGAGCATGGTTTTCTCCAAGGCAGAGAGCAAGAAGCTCCATCCCTCATCTTTTAGCCTGAGTTCTCACAAGTGAAATGTCACTGGTTTTGGGGTTTTTTTTTTGT
This sequence comes from Florisuga fusca, assembly GCA_038090715.1. NCBI lineage: Eukaryota > Metazoa > Chordata > Aves > Apodiformes > Trochilidae > Florisuga > Florisuga fusca. The sequence continues at coordinate 6,639 of JAAWXA010000068.1, forward strand.
TTGTTTTGTTTTGTTCAATCACCCAAAGAGGTTACTACAGTCTTATTGTATAATATTTGTTCTGAAGATTTCTGTTTGTATGGCTCAGACAAACCAGTTCTTGAAGGGATCCAGTGTTTTACAGATTAGTGTTGAGACTCTGTCCTATTATTGTTTGAACAAAGAGATGGTTAGTGGTCTTCCTACCTGAAGGGGCTACAAGAAAGCTAGGCAGGAACCTTTTACAAAGCCGTGTAGTCTGAGAACAAGAGGGAATGGCTTTAAAGTGGAAGAGGTTTAACTTAGACACTAGCAAGAAATTCTTCACTGTTAGGTTGATGAGAATGGCAAAGGTTGCCCAGGGAATTTGTGGATACTCCATCCCTGGAAGCGTTCAAGTCCAGGCTGGATGGGGGCTTGCAGCAACCTCATCTACTGGAACATGACTCTGCCAGTGGCAGGGGGGTTGGATCTAGGTGATCTTTAAGGTCCCTTCCAACACAGACCATTCTATGATCTTCAAATTTGAACTTACTACATCCACCACCAGCAAAATGGAAAGATGATAGAATGAAATATTCTGTATTTTTTGTTTGAGGCTGTTTTTATCATCTTAATGCTATGTCTCCTTCAGTCAAAACTGAGACCACTGTCCCACCCTCCTTAACTGTCAACCCGCATAGGTACTGTGTTGCAGATTTGCCTTCTGATCTGTCTGCAGTTTCTCAGGATTCAGCTTTAGCTCTGACAGCAGTACTTATTTAAAAAAAAAAAAAAAAATTAAAAAAAAAAAGGTTTTAGGGTAACTTACTTGGGATGGTTATTTAAGCAATCACCCCTACATAATTATGTGAAAAAATTTTATGGCCAAAGCCAGAGCAGTAAGTTAGTTCATGCTGGTTATTAGTATTATTCTCATTACACCTATTTAGGCATTAATTATTGAAGCCTCCAGATCACCTTACTGCCTTGCAATAATTAATATGGTGAATGCTCTCCTAGCTTGTAGAAGGGTTAAGGCACAGAAATCTATACTTTTTACCCTGACTGTGAACAGTTCTGTAATCCCTGTAAACCGAGATGATTTCTTCCCACTTCTCCACACAAAGAATAAAATATAGTCCTGGGCAAAAGAGTTCATGGTTCAAGAAGAACACTGAGGTGCTGGAGTGTGTCCAGAGAGCTGTTAAGCTAGTGAAGGGCCTTGAGAACCAGTCACACAAGGAGAAACTGAGGGAAGTGGATGTGTTTAGTTTGGAGAAGGCTGAGGGGAGACCTCATTGCCCTCTACAACTACTTGAAAGGAGGTTATAGGAATAATGACAGGACCAGAGGAAACTGAAGCTGCAGCAGGGGAAGTTTAGATCAGATATTAGGTAGAATTTCTTCACTGGAAGAGTGCTTAGGCACTGGAACAGCCTGCCCAGGGAAGCTGTTGAGTAGACGTGGCACTTCAGGGCATGTTCTAGTGGCTGAGACTGTAGGGGTTTCATTTTGTTGCTTGTTCTGTATGTGTATGGTTGGACTTGGTGACCTCTGAGGTCCTTTCCAGCCATGACGATTCTGTGATTCTGTAACTCAAAAGAAGATAAAGAAGGAAAGGGAGTGTCCTGAGGGAAAAGTTGTTTCACCCGGTTCATGATCAACAAGTTGGAAGTTCATGCCCCTGTCCAAAAGTAAGAATTTCTAAAAGCAGAGTTTCATGAATTATTTGGTGAGTTGAACAAATCTTTTAAACCAAAGTCTGTTACTGCCACCCATGAACATCAGAAAGACATGGCAAAAGAAACAATTGTTTACCCTCTGGTCGAATGGCTTTTCACCATTAAGTGAAACATCATTTTTATCATTTTCTTCCCAATACTTTCAGGATGTGACAGTGGTGTGCAACTTGCAATAGAAGTTCAGAAGCAGTTCAACAGACTTTTTACCTAGAGGAAGCCTCCAGGATCTTATTGAGGGCTGCGGGATTCAAAGCACAAACTCAACTTTCTTTTCTTTTCTGTCTCCTTACAAATAACAAGAACATGCTATCGGTTTGAAAGAAGCTGGAAATTTTACAACTTTAAAACTGCAGCACTACAACAAGAGCAAACCTCTCCTACTACTGAAATACATAAAATAATGTCTACCTTATTTCTAGGTCTGTATAGGTAATATCCTTTCTGAGTTGCTTCAGCTAATACAAGGTAGATAACGAGAACATACAAAATTACACCACAAAGCCAGGTACAGTGAAGGAGAGATGTCAATTTTCTCGTTGCAGGCATGGAACCACTTTCAGCGGTTAAGAGTATCAGGATGACTTCAGGTGTAATGGGCATCCTGTGTTGGCTGATGAGTACAGGCTGATGTTTGTAATGAATCAGGCAACTGGACTGACTTCCTGGTTCATGACACATCAAGATTTAGGTTGAGCTCTTGAAACAGCTCTGTTTGCATTAAATTTTGACCAAATAAGACATTAGGATTCTGCACAGGATCAGGAAGATAAGCAAGAACGGTATCACAATTTAAATCAGTCTCAATTCCATTGAATATATACAGAAGCCATTTCTGATCCTGTCTTAGTATGTAATGGTTGCAAACTGAAATCATGCACATTTCCCCACTCCATGATGATAGAAATACACACATAGGGCATTATGCACTGTGGTATCAGCAGAGAAATAGTGGCTTGCAGAGCTCTCAGCAGAAAAGGCCAGTGATTTCTCAGAAAAAGCAGAGTTTAGATCAATTTATTAATAAAAGAAAAATACACTATAAAACCAAAATGGACATAATAATGGACACAAATTTCCTGATACAATTAAAATTTTCAGCATTCAAATTACATGCTCTTTACATGGAATTAATAATAATAATAATAATAATAATAATAATAATAATAATATGAATTATTAATAATTAATAATAATAACCAAAAGCCCACAAATTTATAAAAGCAGAAAATCTTTGTACATTTCTAGCAAAGGGCAGTAACATTAGGACTGCAAAATAGGTGATTATTGTATTCTCACAATTTAACTAATTTAATATTTCCTACATTTTAAAATCCTGTTTCCATGATGGAATTATTTTCATGCAGGTGATTTTGTATTTGCCCCTCTGTAAGCTGAATTCAGTATCTTTCTTTTTTTTTTTTTTCAAGATTAAAGTCAGACCACCACATTCAAAATGTAACCAAGCATTTGATTTAAACAACAATTATAGCATTACAAAAGCACTATAGTACTTTTCTCTTCCCCTCCTAGAAGGATAATAACATGTAGTTTTACATTGAAAACGGTCTTTGAACAAAATCGCCTGCTCGGACTCAAGCAATCCTTCTTGTGCACATACAGATTTTTATCTGCTGGCTTTGCTGCCTGAAACAAATTATAAGCAACACAGAAGCTCCAGTTCACCTACAGCAACATGAGCTGGATTCTATCCTTGCTCAAGCACTTCCAGATTCAGCAGCAAAGTGACAATTACAGATTTTTTATTACTTTCTTTGCAAGAGAAATAATGACCCTGGCCTTACTTCCACAGAGAAAATGGAGATTGTGGATTTGCAGTTTTAGAAGGAAAAATAAATTTTAAAGAGCAATCAAAGTAATCTTTTTCACATGTTACTGAGGAGACCTATTTAAAAGCTAAAAATAATATGATAAACCAGGATTCATCATTGTTGTTTTGTAATCTTCTGTAGAGTTTGAGTGGATGGATGCTGAGATGAGAGAAGAAAGTGTGAGGGCAATAGCCATTCACATGGTTTTCACTTTCATTGGGATCTAGACTCTGCATCAATTAATTATTTCAGGTACTCCCATCTCACTTGAAGTGGTGTACCAATTTAAGTGCATTACTGGATTTGGACCTATTTTTAAGTTGATATTTATTCTAGAAAATTGCAGTCCTGCATTAGAAAACTCTATGACGTTCTGTGTTTATAAACTGGATCTCACTTTTAGACTCAGCTGATACTACCTTTACATAAACTACTTTGTCTTGCCCCATTAGATAGCCAGTGAAATGAATCATGTTTGTTCCATTATTTTTATGTAATTTAGGTTTCCCAGGAATATTCTAATTCCTCAGCTACCAGAAGTAAAATGTAGAAGCCTGCTGTCTATTGACACAAAATTTTTATTTATGTACTCTGATTTCACTGAAATATACCTACCTAAAATGGAGAGGGGTGTTACTGTTCAAGATAGTTCACAATTCCTTGGGTTTTTAAAAAAATACCTGTATTTATTAACAAACTCCTGGTAATATTTTTTTCCCCTAATTATGCTAGAGAAATTCTTAGTACCTTTTCATATGTTCTCTTACTAGATGCCATCTCTCTTTCTGTCTCTCTCTCTTTCTCTCACCCAACCCTGATCAACACCTTTCAAGAACTGGAGGTACATGAAAAGAAGAGGGAGATGTTTCATTCTTGTCTTCAGTAACTTCCCTTTCTTAATCACTCCTAAAAAGTTAAACTGGCCGGTTTACCTAGGTTGAGAGTTTTTTGTTGGTTGTTGTTGTTATTTTTTATGAAACTAACTGCTTCAGGAATTAAGTGGTAACATAATTCTGCTAAGTAAGATTCCTCAGGACTATTCTCCATAAATAAAGTTGTCAACCTTTATAAAAATGTCAAACACATATATTAAGATACAATTGACTCCACCTGAAAGCTATTTGTTGTGACCAAATTACATCTTAGGTTGCTGGTATTTTCCACTAATTTATTTCTCTGCAGTTTTTGCAGTCTATGTGAGCCAAGGAAACACACTTATTATGCAAAGTCAATAATTAATTGTTGAACTAATTTAAGACTTCAGAGTCTAATCAATGAATAGTGCTAGCCCAGCTGCAATGATATGAACACACAGCTAAAATAATCCATTTATTAAATCCCATTCATCATAATAATAAAACTAACATAGATACACACAAACTTACTAGTACATACCCTTTTCTGTGGTGTGATGTTCAGCCTTTTGTTCCTAAGATCTGACATCAGTTTAGGAATGTCATCAGCTTAAGATGAGTCATCAGGATCTTGAGTCCTTTTCTAGGAGGAGTGTGAAATCAAAGAGAGGGAAGGCTCTTCCGTCACACTCCTATATCCGTGTGGATTCATCTTTATATTGTTGCAGACACAGTTCTCTTACTTGATCTTCAGTGACTGGAAGCTTGACCTAATAGCCAGTTTTACTATATATCATTTGGGAGATGTATGCTTTTTTGTTTTTTTCTTCTGTTATCCAGAAAACTAGATTTACCTAGTTCCCAAGACAAAATTCTTTCAATGACCAGTGGTTGGTCACCGGTGAACTGTCTATAGCCATGTTATTTCCTTTCCACAGGTAAAAATAAAAAAATCTATAACAACCTGTGCTGCCTTTGTGCCCCAAAATCCAGGTCTACAGGGACCACCTAAAGGAATGAGAGGATTTTCAGGCTCCAGTACTACTGAATCAAGCATAAGTCCTTGCGTGAGTCTGACCTCACTGATTTGCAATTGTCTCAAAGGAGCAATTTTAAAATTAATAGCCCTGGCAAGGGTGGAGGACCTGGATGGCCAGAGCTGAGCAGGGGGTGACACCTCAGGATGTGATAAGACCTACTGGGTGGAGACTATTCCTCTTCTCTGAGTGCCAGCCTTCAGTGCTGGGTGGACCCTCCCACAGTCAGCAGTGCCAGATGCAGAGGCGAAATAACTGCACTCTCAACATTAGGAAGGGGGTACATCATTTCTACCATAATTTACATTCAGTATTGCAGCAATTTGCACCATCTTAAACCAAATTCAGACCATTAATGGTAAGCTCTTGATTAGTTGAGTCACAATATTCTCAATATTCGGACACTGTGACTTGCCTCTTATTCCTTCTTACAGCTCATCATGTTTGTATTACATCTCTGGAAAACAAATGAGATGAAAAACCTTGAACAATAGACCTTCTTGAACCACCTGCTGTTGCTAAAGATATTGGCTGTTTGGACACTGTCATTCACATCCGTTCCTGTAGCTTAATTGCAAAACATATCTGTTCATACTTATTTTGATTTGAGACCAGGCCCAAAATGCTATTTAGGTGAACAGCACTCTGTTAACAGCAGCATCATGTGTCTGCTCAGCCATATATTTACAGATGCCTAGGTGCAGCATTTTTCAGAAGAGGTTTTCAGAAGTGGCTGTAAAAATAACTGAAAATTAATATGTCTACCAATGTTACACAGCTTTGCAAGGGTATTTCTATAAGCACGTTCTTTTTACTGATAGTTTTTTGCAAGAATTAAATTACAGTTGAAATAAAATGTCAGATTCTTACACTCTGTCCTGATGAAGATTTTATACTCCACTGTGCTGATACAGAGGTGAAATGTCCTTTTACCAAAAATAAAGCATGGAGGACTTGATTCAAAATACATTCAACTGTTAATGCAAGTGACAATCTCCATCTTGACACTGAGCAAACTAAATTTGCATATTCTAGCAACTGTCACAATTTTTTTCCTAAAAGTAGATATAAAGGCACCTCAAGAGATAAACCTTCCAATAAATATTCAACAGAAATGACAGTCAAATATTACAATTATCTTATATTTCTCCTCAGTCACTCCTGTGAAAGGAACCCAAACAAAACTACAGGCTGTGCTATTCTTTGGAACTTGGGATGGAAGACGAATTCTTGTTTGTGGATATGAGGTCTCATAACACAGAGCTAAACAGTTTCCTGACATGGGCTAATGTATCACAGGTACATATTTGTCAACATTTTGCACTCTGAGATCACATAAGTGCATTGGGACCAGATGGGATCCACCCAAGAGTGATGAGAGAACTGGCAGAAGAGCTCTCCAAGCCTCTCTCTATCATCTACCAACAGTCCTGGCTCACTGGGGACATCCCAGATGATTGGAAGTTGGCCAATGTCACACCAATCCGCAAAAAGGGCCAGAAGGAGGACCCAGGATACCACAGGCCTGTCAGCCTGACCTCAGTGCCTGGCAGGGTTATGGAGCAGATCATCCTTAGTGCAATCACACAGCACCTGCAGGATGGACAAAGGATTAGACCCAGCCAGCACGGGTTTAGGAAGGGCAGGTCCTGTCTGACCAACCTGATCTCCTTTTATGATCGGGTGACCCGCCTGGTGGATGAGGGGAAGGCTGTGGATGTGGTCTACCTGGACTTCAGCAAGGCCTTTGACACTGTCTCCCATAGCATTCTCCTGAAAAAGCTGTCAGCCCACAGCTTGGACAGGAGCACCCTGTGCTGGGTTAGGAACTGGCTGGAGGGCTGGGCCCAGAGAGTGGTGCTGAACGGTGCTGATCCAGTTGGCGGCCAGTCACCAGTGGTGTCCCCCAGGGATCAGTATTGGGCCCACTACTGTTTAATATCTTTATTGATTATTTAGATGAGGGGATTGAGCAAATTTGCAGATGACACTAAGCTGGGGGGGAGTGTGGATCAGCTGGAAGGCAGGAGGGCTCTGCAGAGGGACCTGGACAGACTGGAGAGTTGGGCTGATTCCAACAGGATGAGGTTCAACACGGCCAAGTGCTGGGTCCTGCACTTTGGCCACAACAACCCCATGGGGAGCTCCAGGCTGGGCACAGAGTGGCTGAGAGCAGCCAGACAGAGAGGGACCTGGGGGTTTGGATTGACAGGAAGCTGAACATGAGCCAGCAGTGTGCCCAGGTGGCCAAGAAGGCCAATGGCATCCTGGCCTGGATCAGGAACAGCATGGCCAGCAGGTCCAAGGAGGTGATTCTGCCCCTGTACTCAGCCCTGGTGAGGCCACACCTCGAGTACTGTGTCCAGTTCTGGGCTCCACAGTTTAGGAAGGAGATTGAGGTGCTGGAGCAGGTCCAAAGAAGGGCAACCAGGCTGGTGAAGGGACTGGAGCACAGATCCTATGAGGAGAGGGTGAGGGAGCTGGGGCTGTTCAGCCTGGAGAAGAGGAGGCTCAGGGGAGACCTCATCACTCTCTACAACTCCCTGAAAGGAGGTTGTAGCCAGGTGGGGTTTGGTCTCTTTTCCCAGGCAACTACCAGCAAGACAAGAGAGCACGGTCTCAAGTTGTGCCAGGAGAGGTTTAGGTTGGATATTAAAAAGAATTTCTTCACCAAGAGCGTGATCAGGCATTGGAATGGGCTGCCCAGGGAAGTAGTGGATTCTCTGTCCCTGGAGATATTTAAAAAGAGACTGGATGTGGCACTCAGTGCCATGGTCTAGTAACCTCAGCAGTAGTGGATCAAGGGTTGGACTTGATGATCTCTGAGGTCCCTTCCAACCCAGATAATTCTATGATTCTATATGTGCACTTCACAGTCATGAGCACACTCGAAGAGAATGCCCAATAAATGTTGTTCTTGTTTTGATTGCTATTTCTTGTGTAATCTCCAGTTTAATATATTATTTTAATGAATGACAACAGATAAAATAATGATGCCTCACAAGATTACACACAAGATTACATCCTTTGACAATATACCTTCATGTGCAGCCTTAGCAGGAAAATCTCCAGTAGCTCACTTTCTTCAAATATGCAGGAGAGTTCTGGTAAGGTGGAAATCTGAATTTAACTGCTTTATAATGATTTGTATTGTATGCCAAAGACTTTGGTGTATCTAGCATTAAATTTTCTGTGCCTTTATACATGGCTTTCTCAATATTTTGTAAAAGACAAAGAACAGTATGCAAATTAGCATGTTGTAGAATAGTTAGCCTATTCATTAAGTATATTCTTTCTCACTTTACAAATCAATTTAAGAAATAAAGAACTATTAAAATTACTGGACTCAAAGCTTCAAGTCAAGACAGATATCTCACTAATCCCATGTAGCTTCTGTCCTGCTTACCCATTATTCACATTTTGTATATATCTGAATTACAGACACACTTGGAGAAAACCAGATTCAGCTCCAGAACTGTAGCAATCAGATTAAATCTATTCACCCAAATAACTGTAAGAAATTTGTAAGACAGACAAATATTCACATTTTTAAGATGAGAAATGAAAGTAGGAAGTTTGATCCAGGCTGTACTAAAGTCCAAGCCTCCTGAGTACAAATCTAGTAGCTCTATTAACCAGACCATACTGCCTACTTAAAATATAGCAGATACAAGTAAACCAAGTCACTTGCTCTGTGATAATCCTCATGCTTCCATTTGGGGTCTGCACTCCGAGCACAACCTGCAGTACTCCAGACTCTGCAGGCAAAATTCAGATAACCCATTGCTAGTGCAATGTTATAATCATAGATATGTTCCCCATAACTAAGCCTTCACCAACTGTTCCAGACTGTAAATGCAATGAAAATGAATATAATACACAAGTGAATCATTTCATAAAAGTAAAATATAAGTAATTTAACTGTATGTCCTTCATTCAATACAGCCACTGTGCTTACATTTACAAAGATTACACACACAAACCATGAAAGCAAGCTTTTTCTCCAATAGTTTTGTAAGAAACCTAATATCCCTTTTTTTATCTCATTGCAAGCCTTAATGGATGTGCCTATAAGGATGTGCTCATATACCAACCTTTCCTCCTGATGCCTAAGTTTCATTTGCCGCAACACAAGATATGTTATTCACTATGCTTCTATTTTCTAAGCTGCTAATAAAAATTACTATTCAACAACCCAGAAGAGTGCACATGAAACTGGATATCAGGGCCCTGGGAGGTAAACATTAAAAGGACATGGACCTCTCTTAAAAATCTCTGTTGCTGTGATGCCTGCAAAACCATTTTAAAAGTATTGATTCAGTAGCTGGTGTGTTGAAACAACATCTCAGCATGCTCATGAATATTGTCCCATGGTCTGCTCATCTGTATTTAGCTGTCTTACAGGCAGGTTATCCACTCTTCTTATCAGACACTGAAAGTCTTTCTGTGCTTTTGTGACACCTCTCAAAACTGGCTCTGTTCCATAGGTATACAGATGGAACTGCACTAAAAGAAACAGCAAATACTGGCTAGAGATCAGGAGACAGTGTTACACCATCATCCCTGGCCTAGGACTCTAAATCATAAAAGGTATTCAACAAGACATAGCAACAGCTTGAAGTCCCATTTAACCCAGCTATTCACAGAGGATTAAGCAGTGAACTTTCGTCTTCTGCCATTAGGCTCCATTTATGAAGAGGAAAAATGTTGTTCAGGAAAAAGAGGTCATGAAGTGTAGAAAATATATGCTGCAGATGGTTTTGTACACAAACATTTTACTTAGAAAATATGAGGAGATTGCAGAGATCATGCTTGTTAAAGAGAAAGTTAACCAGTTATTTTGCACAATGTAATGTTATTTTTAATCTTAACACACACATCAATTTACTAAACTTTCATTCTGTTAAATAATTACAGCACTTACAATAGTGCCATCACAGTCTTTATAAAACAATAAGCCAGTTGTCAAGTGGACAAACTGAGGCCAAAGGGAAGGAACAGGTTTCCATTAATGTGATACCATGTGAACAACACAGCTTGGGTGTTTGAGTAGTCATACATGTTTATTTATTTGCTTGTTTAGAAATGCATAGTTGTTTGTGCAGTGAATTCAAAATGAAGAACTACAAAAGTTTACTGATTCTAGCCAAGATGGAGTTAAATTTCTTCATAGTAACTTGTTAGGGGGATAGCAGCTCTATGGTGTTCAGCTCTGCCAGCCAAGGTTAAACCACAACACAAGGAGATGGAGGAAACTGTTATGCTAGGAAACTATTATGCTATAATGGCAAAACAAATTTCCTTAGAAAAGACATTGTATCATTCAAGTGGATAAAAGTTTCAACTAAAATCCCACTTTCATGTGTTCAGTAGTGCAATAAATAATAAAAAAAAGTCATAGAGTGGCCACCACAACCACTCCTGAGAAAATTCTGTACCAGTTTTGAGCTGCAAGGAAAATTGTTTTGAACCATCCAGAAGAAACTTTCCATATCTCTCTTCTAAAGAACTAAAGTTAGAAGGAGAATACACCTAGGCATTCAGACCCTGCTGTTTGATATACTGAAAAGGAATGTAGAAATCTAAATGGAAAACCATTATTTTCATCTAATTGCTGCCAGATGAAAGTTGTCTATGCTGAGTGTATTTAGTGTATAGCTGCTCTCCAAAATGCACTTAGGATGACAGCACATATTGGTGTTAGGAGGAGACTATTCTAACTAATCTATTATTTTGTGTATAAAGCACACTTTCCTTTTGGATTGCAAAAATATGTTTCAATGCAAGACACATGAATTTAATTCTTTTTCTCTATATTTCAGGTAATTACAGGCAAACCACAGGCAACCACTTCTTCTGATGCTGGAGTTCAACCCTAAATAAGTGGGAAAGTTGAAAAGTTTTTGTTCATCCCCACCATACTCCGTCTCTATTTCTATTGTGTGATTTTATGATAGAGTTTTTTAAACAGGAAAGTCAATCAAGATGTGAATGTACAGTGTTGCTCTATTAAAACATGTTAGTTGCAGATCCCTTTTATGGCAGAATGAATAACACCTATAACTCATCAATCTACTTCTTCCATTATGCAACGTATTGTAAAACCCTAAAAATCCATTATGTAAGTTGGGCTAGTATAATAATGAGGAATTATCTGGAAACAATCAACTGATTAAAAAAATAATGTTTTCATTTCATGTGAGAAAATTCATGAGGTGTTTGTATCTGGTTAGTCTCATTAATTGACAGTGATTCCTCTGGACCCACCAAAGTCTTAACAGTATAGAATTCATCATGAGCATTAATCTTTATAGCACTGGATTCAGAGCACTTGCCATTCATCTGCTGGATCTTGCTGGCATTGATGCTATTGATGAAGTCAGTATTTTTCAGATTAGACATAAATTTGGAGTTCTGAGTGCTAATGACTTTCGTATATTTCATGATACTGTGGAGTCTTGGACAGTTTCACTTCAAACAGCTGTTTTGGGACCATTTTTTTTTTTTTTTTCCTTTTCTGAAATAATGTCTTTCATGGACATCCTTGGAATTGTCTTGAGGAAGTCTTGTGGCCTTCAAATTAACAGCTATCATCCAGCATCCCCTTGAACTGCTACTTGTTTTTGAACAGCTGCCAAGTTCCACAGTAGGAGTGGTTGCATTTCAAAGAATGGTGATCAAGGATTTTTAGTGGTGGTGGTACCAAAGCGAATCAAAACCAAAACCTAAAACCACCTGAATTATTTTCCTTGTTTCCATCTTGCTGCTGATTTGAAAAAAACTTTTCAGTTTCCTGATAAAATACATGTAAATTTAAATATGAGTCACAGTTATGAGTTTGTAGTTACGTTGTCAGCTAACAGACTTTTCAGGTATGTTCTTGTCTCTCTATTTACTGAGGCTCATTTTATGTCTACACAACTCTTGAGATTTAGAAATCAGCTTCTTATTTCCTATATATTTATGAAGATGATGTGAAGGTAATTGTTGTCACATTTGTCAGCTGCCACTTATAAAATTGACTATTTACCATACAAAAAGCTCAAATGTCAGCTCTGAACTATAAAGTTTTTAAGCCTATCAAGCAATAATACCAAAAGTCAAACAATGCTGAAAGACTTTTTAGTAACTTTAATAAACGTGTTGTTTACATCTTTGTTAATTAAAATAATGAATTTTCTTGGGTTAACACAATGGTGTTTTGGAAGCAGGAGGGGCCACAGGAGTGGCTTCTTGAGAAGCTGGTGGGAGCTCCCCTGGTTCCAATCCTTCTCCCAACTCCACCCAAGGCTGAGCAGAAATGGGAAGCTCAGCATGGAAGAGGAGGAGGTGAGAGAAATGACAGTTAAAAAACGCCAGCATCAGTGAGAAAGGAGGAGGAGAAGGTATCCGAGCAGACATTTTCCTCCAGCCCATGGAGAAGCAGACCTTGAAGAAACATGTCAGCTCTGAACTGTAATGTTCTTATCCTGTCCCATAAGAGGGACCTCACACTGGAGCAGGGGAAGGCTGTGAGGAGTGTGAGGGAGCAGCAGAAACACCGTGTGGGTAACTGACCCTGAACCCCCCCCTGCCTGTCCCCTGTGTCCTGAGGGGGAGGCAGCAGGGAAGGGACCCGGGCCTGGGGAGAGGGGAGGGGTGCGGGGAAGGTGTTAAGATCTGTCCATGTTTCCTCTGTCCCCTTGTAGATTAAACTAGGTTTTTATTTCCCAAGTTGACTCTGTCTATTTTGTGCTCATGTACTGTAATAAACAGAAAACCTCCCTGTTCTTGTCTGAATTATGGAGGTACTTTCTCCTCCCTGACCCGCAAGGTGGTCAGGCAATGAAGGAGGGGAGGTCCAGTTGATACCAACTGGGCCTGAACTGTGACATGAGTGAATATAATGATATTTTGATCAGGTTTATCCAAGCTGTTTGAATCTGTCAGACCACTTTACTCCAAAGACAGTACTTATAATTTTTCTTAATTTTCCTGCAAGCTGTGATGTTTATAATCAGACATGGTTGATGCTAGGAAAAAAATATGCGTAATTGCAGTTTCCTGTAAACATTTCATGAGGCAAATGGATTGGTAAGGCAGATGACTGAAGCAGGAATTAAAAGTAAAAAATAAACACCATGGAAGTTTAATCTCAAATAATTAGCAAAATCAGATGATGCTGCTCATATGATCATGACTAATTATGGATTTTACCTGCCCTTATCTGCCATTTGAGTAACTGTAAAACTCTTTAGCAAGCACCAAAAACAAATTAAGAGATTATCTTAAACCATCCTGGAGACTGTAAACTTAAGATATGCATAGAGAAGTGAGACACAAAACTTCAGCTGGTTATTTTTATTCACAATGAAACAAAGCTAGCATAGTCTTGGCTGGAATATTGTTAATTTCCTTCACAGTAGCTCATAGGAGGCTATGTTTTAAATTTGTGACGAAAACAGATTCAATAACACACCGATGTTTTAAGTAGTACTTGCACAGTGTCAAGGGTTTCTCTGTCTGACAGCACAGCCAGCGAGCAGGCTCAGGTTGGGCAAGGATCTGGAAGATGACAGAGTTACGAAAGATGACATCAACAGGACAAAGGATTATTGTCACAATCATAAATAAAATCTGGGGAAAGCAAAAGGAAGAAGGAGTGTTTAGAGTTGTAGCATTTGTCTTCCTAAGTTACATGTGGTGGAGCTCTGCTGTCCTGGAAATAGTTGAACACCTGTCTGCCACCTGAAGAAATTAATTAATTCCTTATTTTACTTTGCTTGTGCACGCAGCTTTTGCTGTACCTATTAAACTGTCTTTACCTCAATCCAACAAGTTTTCACACTCTTTTACCCTTCTAATTCCCCTCCCCATCACCCTAGGGGGAAGTGAGTGAACAGCTGGATGCGGCTGAGATGCCATCTGGGGTTAAATGGCAACAGAGATGCTGAAAAGAGCACATTATCTCTTCATTGCACCTGACATTGGTGTTTAAGGAACTTTTAGAGATACAAGATAAAGATCTCATTCAAAACATCTCCGAATTTGGCCAGTGACCAAAATGCTGGGTTAATACTGAAGTGAAATGTAAAGAACACAATGTTGAGAAACTAACTTTTTTTTTTTTTTCCCCCGTTCTTTATGCTGTGGTTCATAAGAACTTTAAAAATGTGACAATTTGTGAAAACCATCAAAAATACAAATTATACTCTTTAATGAATTACATGTAGGATGGGGCCTTGAGCAACCTGGTCTAGTGGAAGGTGTCCATGCCAATGCAGAGGGGTTGGAACTAGATGATCTTTAAGGTCTCTTCCAACCCAAACATGGTTCTATAATTCTATGTTTACTGATCACATACTCACCAGTGAGCTACTTCTCTGTTCCCAGAAAGAATGCAGGACAGGCCTCTTGGAAGATATATTGAAATGTATAGAATACAGGTCACTGATCAGAGACAACTAGCATGGCTTCATCAATAGAAATCATGACTGACTGGTAGTGGCCTTTGATGGTGAAGTGACATCCACTTACAACATCTAAACTTCTACAACTGAATGCTGAAAATCTGTTTTTCATGAGCTCCTAAATGACTGCAATTCTCTCCAACCACTCTCTAGTTGCTAACTTCAATTGTCTCTCACCTGCTTAACAAAGGAAAATTAAACAAAAAAAAAAAAAAAAAAAAAAAAAAAGCAGCAAGCATCATTCATTGTACTGCTGTTATATGGCTCCCAGATGATACTGAATGCAGGAAAGATAACTAGATTTCACTTACCCTGGGACTGCAGGTTCTGCTTTTTCCAGAAGAGACAGATGTCTTTTTATGTACAGAGATGGTGTATAAAATAAATTTTAACTTTCTGTGTCAAAAGCAGCCAATGAAAATATTAATATATACAGAACATTAATAATGAAAACTTGGTCTGCTATATTAAAAAGTGTTTCAGTTGGATTTGAAACACTTTTTCCCAATATATCTGAGAAAAAACAAAACTGCTTTACATTGCAAACTGAATAATGGAGGCTTATATTCAAGAAATATTGTTCAAAAGATAAAGTAATTTAAATTTTTATGATTAGAAGAAATTCAGAATGGTTTATAAAACTTTTGTGTAGGAAATGAAGCTCTGTTTATGCTGTTTGAAATAATGTCTGTTAAAAATGCATACCCTTGAAAGCCTCCTGCCTCATTCCGTAATATTTTCACCCACAATGTAATAAGGAAGAAGTACTCATGTCTTCAGGGTTTTTGGAGATGAGAAATTCATTGTATGTACTAACTACTGTTCCAGAAGTAGAACATTAGAAGCTTTGTTGAGGATAAATTGGGAGTAAAGAGTGGCAGGCGTACAGGTGGAAAAAAAGAGAGGTTTAATTTTAATGGGTAAGGCTGTATTCCTTGTTTCAAGGGAAGAATCAACTCCATCAGCAAAAGATTAGCTAAATGGAAGAGCCACCAAGAGAATATCTCGGACTACCTTGATGAGAAACTCTGGTGAACAAGAATAACCCAGAACTGATTTTTCAGTATTGGCATTAAGAGACCTAAATTAAAAATAGAGTGAAAAGAATGACACAGAAAATATTAATTCCTTTCACAGCTGCCATCTTTCCCCAGGCTCTGTGGTCACTGTGTTTATTGCTATAGAACAGTTTATTCCTGTAGAGTCTGAGTAGTGCTGCCTTATTGGAAACTGACAACAGGGTCTCCTGTCTGAGGTGGGCATTGACTAAAATCAGCTCCACAGGAACATCTTCAGCTGTACAAATGTAGCAGAAGTACATATTCCCTGCTTAGCAACAGTTGCTGCTGTATTTTTGTAAGCATTGCTTCACGGGTTACTCCCAGGAAGGAGCTGTGTGCACTAGGCACAATAGGATTGATCTAATCTCCTACAGTTACTCTAATCAGAGAATGCTCAGAGCTCCTAGATGAAAAGCAATGTGACAGAACTGTTGATAATATTCCCCAAGTTAAACCCACAGTTTTCTTTTTCCAACAGATATGGTTCAGTAGTCATGAAAGCAATCTAGAAAAACTGGCAAATCTCTGTTTGGAAATCAGAGAACCTGGTCCCGTGCTGCCTTTTATAGACTATGGACAAACAATTTTTCAGCTTCTCTGCAAAAGAGAGCTATTTGCCCTGAACCTGGCTCTCCCCTCCCTTTGTTTTGACTGGAGATCAAAAACCTTTATTTTCTGGACAGGCACATAAGAACCAGCTGCAGTTACAGGCTACAGCTCTGAGCAATTCTCTTCCCTTTACCGCAGGTACTGAGTGAGAAATTCAAGGCAGGGAATTATCTTGGGAAACATGGTTGGTTCATGACAACCCAGGAGTTTTTCACAATGACCTACCAGCCCTTAGCCCTTGTTGCCATTAACTCTGTATATGGTGTGACTAAGAGTAAAAGTATTAAGAAAGTGATTACAAGAATAAAAAATAGTCAAGAGTTTAATTTTGTTAATAGGTGACCAATGAATTTCTAATAGGCTAGATGAAATTGAAGTAAACATTTGCATTTCCAGTTGTTACGTGTTGGTGGCTTTATTTTAAAATCAATAGGTCTGTATGAACCAAATTACAGTCAGAGTGAAATTGTTCTGTTACCTAATCTAAAACACCTAATTATCTGATAAAGGTGGGATAAGTTTGCAAGGATTTTGCCATCAGCTCATTGATTGCCTCTCTTAGAGATTGTTTTAAGCAATCTCTGCATCTCTTGACATGAGCTGCCAGATTCAGCTACAGAAACTGACATTCTTGAACAGCAAGAGGAAAATATACCTTCTGTTGCAGGAAAGAAGATTTTCAAGGAGGCAGAAGGATGAAAGAGAGCATGCCTGAACCTCAGGAGCCTGAACTGGAAAGTCTGTTTCTTTCTGTCATGTGTTCAAACATGTCTTTACAAAGGAAATCTTTCTCTGCTCACCTCCAAGCAATTGGCTCTGGTCAACAGTTCCATGTTGTGTCTTCAGAAACTCATATTTCAATACTTTTATCAAATTACAAACTTTTGCCTCATATCGATCTCTTGAAGTCTGTGTGCCTCATAAACACAGGCTCACAGACAGTCAGACAAGAAATAACAGCTCTTGCTGCTTGCTAACAGAAAACCCAGTCTGTATGAGGATGAGAAAAGATAACTTCACAGATGAAGAAGAGGAGAACTTAAAATTTAAACAGAAAGAACATTCTTAAACTGGAGGGTACACAACCAAAATATGTTTGGGCTTTTTTTACTCTCAGACTTGTACTCCCAGAGTGCTGGAATCAAAGTATCATAGAATTTTCAGGGCTGGAAGGGACCTTAAAGGTCATCTAGATACAACCCCCATGGGCAGGGACACCTCTTCTCAGAGCCCTGTCCATCCTGGCCTTAAAAACTTCCAGGGATGGGGTTTCAACCACCTCCCTGGGCAACCTGTGCCAGTGCCTCACCACCCTCATGGTGAAGAGCCTTTTTCTAATATCTTATCTGAGTCTACCTACCTCTAGTTTTAATTCTTTCCCCAGTCCTACCACTAACCTAAAGAATCCCTTACGAGCTTTCTTGTCAAGTACTGGAAGGTCACAAAAAGGTCTCCTTGAAATCACCTGTCAAACACTCAGAGCCTTTCCCCAGAGCAGCAGTGTCAGAAAACTTAAGCACAGGAGAAATCTAGGCATCATGTGCACTTGGCTTTCTCTGGCAAGTGCCCAGATGTCCCATGGGAACACAAATGTACAGCTTTAGAAGACTTTGATCTGGAACTGATGAGGTTGTTGTTTTCTCCTTTGGATGTTTCTTTTATGAAGACAAAATAGCTTCCACACACCACAATTTTAAGTTGATAAAAATAACTTCACCTCTGGTATTTTTTGTATTAGAAGTAATCTATCAGTCTGGAAAATAATTGGTAAGCTTAATTTGCAAAATCATTGCATATTTTATATGCAGAGTAAAAGGCACTTACAAACAACTTGAACATTGCCTCTGAGCACATAACTTCTTCTCATCTCTAATGGTTCTTTTCCAGGTTTTCAAATGTCTTTGTACTGACTTTGACCACGATAAAGTTAATTTCCTTCATAGTAGCTCATACAATGCTGTGCTTTGAATTTGTGGCACAAAAAATGTCTATCACATACCAGTGTTTTAGCTAGTGCTGAACGTGCCTTGCACAGTGTCAAGGACTTCTCTGTTTCTCACTGTGCCCCACCAGCAAGCTGGCAAGGATTCAGGCAGGAACACAGCTGAAACATGAGCCTTCTGCAGCTGACCAAAGGGATATAATTTCATCTGATTTCATGTTCAGCATTAAAATCTAGATGAAACATACAAGAAAGAGGGATGTTCAGAGTAATGGAAGATGTCTTCCCAAGTAACCATTATGAGCGATGGAGGCCTGTAGGCCTGGAGATTAATTCCTTGTTATGATTTGCTTGTGCACATGGCTTCTGCTGTACCTGTTGAACTGCCTTCATCTCAACACACAAGTTTTTCCACTTTCCCCTTGAAATTCTCTCTCCTGTCTTGCTGGGATGCCATGGGCTAGTAGCTGTGTGAGCCGGCCTGCCTAGGATGGTTGGACCAAAACAGGTTTGCTGCAATGGCACAGTTACCTTCTTATTATAGCTGTTCATTAATTTTATGGTCAATATAAATCACATAAACATACATGGAATTGTTCTTATTAGGGACAAACTCTGAGAATTCTTGATTCTTCTTTCCCGGGAGAAGTATCTTGAAACTTTGTTCAAAAAACACCTGCTGTATAATGCTTTATATAAACAGATAAATGGGAGACAGAAAGACAAGTGCTATACTCATACTATTTATACAAAGCAGGAGCATAGTATAGAGTCTGTGTGTTGAGGCTAATTCATTCTTTCTCTGTTGACTAAGACAGTGACTCATTACATTGTTCATGGAACCTGGGAGTATTTTTAGGTTTTTTGTTTGCTTTTTGTTTTAATTTGGAATTATGGATTTGTAAATACCTGATTTTTCAAAAATGCTGCCAGGAAATTAGTTTTCACATACTCATCATTGATTTTCGAAGTTCTCTGAGATAAGGACCACATTAGCATTATACTGAGCTACTCACAGGTTAGCTTAGTAGCTCAGGTGTTTCAAAGTCTGACCCATATTTTGACAAAATGAAATTATGAAATTCAGTGGTTCTATGTGGTCTCTTTCAAGCAAATCTTTCAATCTGATATCAATAATCCGCAGGTATTAGCCTTTTACAACTCATTGCTTAAGTCCAATCAGTAGTAGACAAAGCTCCAAATGTAGGACAGAAAGACTTTAACATTTAAAGTTCAACAGTGGTATTCCAAGATTGTATCTGGACTGCCTTAGGCAAGTTATGTTAGTCAGAACAAGGAATAATTATTCCTGAATGTTCTCCCCTTAATACCATCTTTCTTCTGCCACTGAAATATTTCACTATAAAATTTAATACTCAGTAGAGCTACTCAAGCTATGAAATGCTTTTTCCCTTCGGAAGAGATGCATTGTAGCCTAAATTGTTATGGATTATATTTCTTATCATTGAGGTGCCTGGACCCTTGAACATTGCTGGCAGATTCCTTCCTGCTCATCTCACTTGAGGCAGTATAGTGATTATGACAGCCCTATGAAGCATGTTCAGGAGACAGGTTGATAGCTTCAGCTCCATGCTTGTCTGTACTTTACTCTAAAATGACAGAGCATTGTAGCTTTCAGCAAAAGGCCAGCACTGTTCCTATAGCACAGAAATATTACCTACATTCACAAAGGAAAAAGGCGGAAAAGTGAAAGCTTTGTTTGGTTTTGCTTTGCCAATAAGTAGATTTTTAATAGCATTAAGATAACTGAGGATAACATGCCAAGCAGCCAAGTAGCTGCAAAATTAAGTGCAATGTATGCCATAAATATAACTAAGGCAAATACATTCAGGTGGCAAGATTATTTATGGATTTTTCTTGTTGCTAAAACAAGAGAAAAGAGAGAAAATATAAGCAGCCAAAGAGCAACGAATGAAATATTTGAAAGCAGGAGTTTAAAGTAAGGGTCAGCAAGTAAGGTCATTATGTCACCAGCTGATATTTCAGATGATGGCTGGAACATCTGCTGCTATAGCATGTACTGGTTGTGACACTAGGACAGCAAGTGGGTACTCCAGTAGGCTAAAAACAGCTTCCTCTCAACAGGGCTAAAAGGTTCTTCATCAAACAGGCTGTGTCAAGAGGGATTAGGACAACACAAGCTGGACCAAACCTGTAAAATTAATCTACATGCTTAAACCAAATATACTTCTCTTGTGAACTCACACACAAAAAATAGTATTATTTTATCTGATTTGGGGAATTATTTCAACCATGTATCATTTCCCCATGTATCATTTTGGGGGGAAAAAAATAGGGAGAAAAAAAAAAGAGAGAGCTTGTATTTTGTTGTATTTATTTTAATTTCTCTCCTGGGATAAAAGAAATTTTTAAAAATATAAATTTTCTCAGCATATTTTGAAAAAATTATATTTTCCACTGTACACTAGTAACTAAGAGAAATCTTCAACTCGGGTGTTCAATGGTCATGACAATGGTTCAGACATCCTCTATAAATCTGTCTAGATTGTCTCCTCTCTGTCCAGAATTACATGAGAAATAAAGATTTTCATCTCCCACATTAGGAAAACGATTTCCATTTCTCCTCATTCCCATCACACTTTTTATCTTTCTGTCAGATTGGTAAAAAAATTTCTCATGTAATCCTCTTTGAGGAAAAAGATCCAGGGTCTTGTGTCCTTTGTAGGGGAGGTTTTTCATGCCTAACTGAGAGGGCTGTCCAGCAGTTCAGGAACAGTGATTTCACTGTCTTATATCTTCACCAAATTCTTCCAGAACTAAGCCATAATCACAAACTCTTCTCTTAGATCCAACACATTCTCTGTTAATAAATGTTCACCCCATCACAGAGAAAGCAATGTTCCTTTACTGCAGTTTGAGCAATTGCCCAGGAGAGGCCTAGATCAAGCAGGACAACATCAGTAACCAGAAAGTCTGTCCTGAAGGTGAGAAGCTCTTGCAAATAAGAACAAACAGAACACATACACATGTTATTTGTGAAACACTGCTGGACAGCATTGTTCAGAACAGCAATGCATTTGTGGGAACATTCCTAAACAGTGCAGGGCAATTTCAGCTGAATACTCAAGAGTAAGTAATTGCCTTCAAGATGATCAAAACTCTCATGCCAAGTATATACTACATCCTATTAATCGTTGTTTCTACTCTTTTTATTTCTCTGTACCACATTAACTTATACATCAGCACGACAACAGTTCCCTAGAAGTAGGCAGCTTATACTCCAGTTTACCATATTCCATTAGCAATATGCTGCTTTATTCAATTCCATTGGCATCCAGCTACCTCTTTGTCAAACTTCCCTGCATACTTATTAATTATTGTTTGGAGTTTGCTATTTTATTCTATTACTTCAGGGTTTTGAGCCCCAGAGATAATCCTCTTGCTAATTGTTTGTGTAATGACTCTCTCACTTCATTGTATTAAATGCCAAAACTGCATTTAAAACATAATTAGCCATGATAAACACAGAGATGTGCAAATTGGTAAGTGTTGAAGAGGGGTATAGCACAGGGAAGAATGATCCCTCGGTAACACCCTCATTAATGTTGCTGAAATTATATGTTGTGTTACAGTGGCTGATTTCAGAGGTATCTGTGTTAAGGACCTAACCAAATAACTGTACACCCCAGGAAGAAATCAAATCCACATTCTGCACTGATACATAATTCCTGCCACAAGAATCTCATGCTCATCCTAAACTGCATCAGGGACAGCTAAAAGTCCCAAATTACATCTTCCAATATGTCCTCTGACTTCTGCTACCTAGGTAGAAAGTTTTTAAGAAATAAAATTTGCTCCTTCTTGTACACAGTTTTATTTAACTCAACTCAGTTCATAACATTATACTGCACTACCTGTGCTTTGTTTTCACACCTACATCACTTTGGACAGAGGACATTCGGGAAGAGAGCTGGATGCTGAGCTTATTAACCAATCATAAATAGACAGAATTGCCTAGGGATTGTTGGAATAACTGATGAAATACCATAGAAATCAATGCCTGAAACTGGTCATAGCATTCACCAACTCTGATGTGATCTAACTTTTCAACAGAAAAACTAAAAGCCTTGGCCTGTGACAGCAAAGTGACTCTCCATATTAGTTTTAGAGACAATTGTGACATAAAAATTAAAATGATTTCACATAGTTTCAAGCTTGAATTGGTGACTTTTTCTTGACAGTACAGATTTAGCTGTCAGTCAGTATGCATCCTACAAGGCATTTGAGGTGCTGCAGATATTTTCAGAGATAACATTTCTGTAACTCCTGCTCAGTGTACTGACCAAAATCATACTATATAATATCCCTGCTATTAACTCCAAGCACCAGGGAACATATGTATTGCTTTGTTTTGCATCTGTTTTTACCTTGTGCTCAGAGAGTTCAGTTCATCCATTGACATTTTATTGAGGTCAGCTATGAGAGAATACAGTAGTTTGTCTCAATAATTCAGTTTAAATGACTGATTAAAGTGACAAAAGCAATCTTACAAGAACACAAATCCTGCTTTTTGGTAGCAAACTTCCATGTATTACTGCTAGATCTGGTTTTACTCTTCAATCTCTAAACAAAACTCCAGGAAAGTTTTTTCTCGATTTTTCAACATGTCACTCAAAAGAGGGATTAGCAATGCTTAAAGCTGAGAAATCCCACATACCTGTTAGAGAATCACTGGTTTCCTTTTGGTTAGATAAATGGAGATATGCCTAATGGTTTTGCATCTCTTCTACACTACATGTATTCCTCACAGTTCTTGTGACAGCTTAAAGCTGGAGAGCTGCAACTATTCCCAAAAAGGCCTGTGACCAGAAGTTCTGTTGATCACATGGCATCCTAGAAGGGCCAGGATAAAAGCTTCAGAAGGGAATAATGGGTAGGGAATTTTCTGTAGTTCATAATATCTGAATTACCTTAACAAGAACAAAATTACTTAGTTGAGAACTAAAGCTTTTCAACCAGAAGGACTAAACCCCCAGTCAACGGAGACGCTAATGTGAATTCATCTGTTGTCTCCAGATGTGTTCCTAGATTGCTTACATTCAACTCAGTTAAAGGCACACACTTTTAGTAGCTGAGTTTTTAAAATTTTGTTTTCCTTAAGAAATTACTAAAAATGCAGAGTATACATGTTTTGTTCCCTTAGGAAAACATAGCTAAGGAAAGTGATTTGAAGGAGGCTCGGGTCGATGGCAGCTAAATCAAGTGCTGTCTGCTCTTCAGGTCATACAGTCTATTTATGCTGGTTAAACTTCCATAGCTAGAAATCTTTCCATAATAGGCTACTAAGAATATTCCAGAGGAAGGAAGCGGAATATTGACACTTTCTATGATTAGAATGTACCAGGATATTTAACGAAAAAACATTTATGTTACTGTCAAGGCCAAGAGCTAAAGACAGGAGAAATTTTTCTGCACATCAGGACAAACCTCTTGTGAGGAATGTGTGGAAGATGCAAAAGTATCTTTAACTCATGTTAATGCCATTAGTAATGCACTTCACATATGCAAAGCCTGTCCCTCCCTTCCTGTTTTCCCAATGAAGAATGAGATTAACTTGGTATTTGAAATCATAGTGTGGTATATATATGTCAAACCAGTTTATAGAGAGCAGCAAATCAAAAGCTAAGGAGAAAATGGCACGCAATCAGTAAAGCTCTTTTTTAAATGAAAAAAATACAGATTTCACAAGGAGCAAGTATAAATCAATAACAAACACTAACACTGCTGTAAATGACTCAATATTTTTGAGCATTTCTAAAACACTATTTGAACTTAATCCCAGAGGATTGTTGTCAATGGCAGACTAGAAATTAATTTCTGTTTTGGCATAAGGCAAAATGAAAACAACATGTTTTAAGCTGGATACGGAGGTTAGTGTTTAAATGTCAGACATTATTAAAAGACATGTCAAACAGCAAAATGCCTTCAGGCAGTAAGTACTGTGACAATTGCTTAATAGAGCTTACATATTGTATCACTTTACAGTCATCACTGCCTTGTGCCTTCAGCTGCACAGTCACCAGCATTTCCTAACTGGTATGGTTCATTTGCAGAAGAAATATCTTTATCATGTGGTTACTTACACTGTGAAAAAGAAATTCTTCTGTTCTGCTTATGATTAATATATTCAAAAGCATCATGAATTCAAAACTGTAACAGTAGAGTTTCTGTAGAAAGGTGCTTTAAAGCAATATTTGAGCCAATCCTAAACACAGCTTTCAGATGGTATTCGACAGAAGATTCTTGAAAACTCTGTCCAGTACCAAGTCCATGTGGTGACTTTACTGACTTCAAAAAACAATCTAGGTACTTGTAGATGGAGTAATGAAGAAAGACCAGTCAGCTGAAAGCAGCAACATTTTTTGTAGACTAGCTATATTGCATCTTTTATTGTATATTTATAATCATGTTCTGGTCTGTAACTTGAGCTTCCAAAACTGTTTTGCTAAATTAAGACATTAAATTGGCAGTGTCATACTATAAGGTATGGATGACAGTGTTCAGCTGTGGGTTGGTTTTGTCTCTTTCAGCTTGCCCATTTTTTTTTCTTTTCCATTAACTATCTTAGCTTTTTTAATATATACCTCATTTAAAGACTGTTTGAAGGAAAAGCCTCCCACAGAGAGCTGAATGATGTAAGATGGGAGAAGTTTAGAATGGGATTCAGGGGAGGGAAATTAGCACAGGGACAGAAGGGTAAGAATCCTTGCTAATTTCATAAGCTGACAAAGTGATTTAAAAGAAGTTAAAAAAATCAAAATCGTAACTGGGAACAGTGGGAAAAAAATTGTCCATTATTACAGAGATTATTTCATAGCTTCAATTCAAACCCCTCTAGTTCCTACTTACTAGATGTAGCCCTGAACGATTCTATATTTTTTAAAATTATGTATTTAAGTAAAACAATTCCTGCAGAAACTTACAAGATTCTAATTTTCCCTAACTACTGAAATGCATACAAAATACTTCTTGAGAAACAGCAGTAAAATAATTTAGATTCAATTAAAACATTAATAATTTCTAACACTTTGTTAAAAATAAAGCAGTGAAGACAGTTTTTCTGTTTATCCCGTTGCATGTAATACTAAGAGAGTGCAAAAGAAATATTTACGTGAGGTATACATATAAGTGAACCCTATCCAAACTGTCCTAACTGATAAACATTCACCAATAGGAAGAACTTCGGACTGTAGTCTTAAAGTGCTTAAAATTTTAATCCAAAAGTTACGTTGTAATGTAGGGGGAAAAAAAAAGATACTGCATAGCAAGAATATTTAAAATTTAAAGTTATCAGGCTTGTGTATTGAAATGTTTTCCTTAAGCATGATTTTTAAAGGGGAAGGAAGTTTTAGGAAAAAATCTTAATCTGAGACCACATACCACAGTTTAGAGGGTTTTTCTTTTCACCTTGTTAATTTTTCAACCCTTTTTTGTCTCTGATACTGAGCTCTAAAATCCATTATTTGCCCTGTGGTGTTTGGAAATAATATTAAATTCCACCAATATCTCAGAAAGTTGGGAAACAATCATGCTGCCAGCCACAAGACAGATGTACTACTTCTTAAATTTTGTTATCCTTAAAATACACCTGTGTGTGACTTCTCATTCTTACCCAAAGAGTACTGGGCAAAAGGCTATTCAGCCATTAAGAATACTAGGGACTGATTAAACATTCCAATTATGCCTAAAGGGACTCTCCACTTTGCAGCCACCTGCTTCCACATTTCTAAAAAATTTCCTTTAATAAGTTAGAAGAGATGACAAGTGTCTTTACAATTCTACAGGCCTCAGTCTTGGAGAAACATGTAAAGTTTTTTGACTGCATATATAAACGGTAGTGATGAAACCTTCTAGATGATTATAGTTATTTTCAGTTATACTTACCAGCTGATCCCTTCATTTTGATGAAGATTATGATTAGATCTGGATGATGTGCAGTGAAATTCTTTGTTATAAGCCTTTGCTTCACATTAGACAGATTAAGAATTCTACATATAATATTAGTCTCTGTTTTACCTTGAGTTATTCATATGCAAGAGAACTGAGGGAAGTTTTATCTTATGACTCTAAAAGGAAATCCTCTTATTTAGAAGGAAGCATATATGTCATGCCTTTTTTTCAGAGTTTATAAGAGATCTATATCTGTGTTGGAAAAAACGACTGAACAAGACAACTGCTGTTCCCAAAGACTTACCAAATTATCAAATTTAACACCAGTGTATTTTGTTCTTGTAAAACAAAGAAGCAAACAAGCAAATTAAAAGCAAACAAACAAAAATAAAAAAAACCCACACAAAAAATCAAAAGAAACAGCCAAACAACAAAAAATACAAACCACATACAGCCAAACCAAAATAAAACAGAACATGCATTCACAGACCTGTAGCATCAATGGGCTCATAGAAACACAGTAGGAAACTTTCATGACTGGAATGTTGTGGTGGATGTGTGCAAGATCTTCGAAGAGGGAGGCAGCAACAAGAAGGATGTAGTGAGCCACTGTGTGAAGGAGTAGTTTATGTGTGTAGAGGTCCACTGAATACTGTGCAACAGGTAAGCCACAGGTCAGGAAAAGGATAACAATCAGGGGGCTGTTACCGATCACTGGGGAGGCAAAAGTAGATGAAGCTTCTGTAAATAATGTGATAAAATCTCTGACCATTCCCTTGATTCTCCTGGGGATATTCATCCCCCCTGACATCAGCTGCAAGGGAAACATGACAGGAGATGAGCCATCCAAGGGATTTCTGAATGGGATTTCAAGGGATTTCAGATGCTGGATGGACCAGCTCGGGGTGATGCAGATCTATATCTGCTGCTCGCTAATAAGAAAGAACTTGTCAGAGCAGTGAAGATCAACAGCAACCTTGACTACAGCGAGCCTGAAACAGAGGTGCTCAAAATCCTGGGGAAGACAAGTACTTGAGTACAGATGCAGGACCTCAGGATGAGCAGTGCAAGGCTTGATCAGAAAAATTACCATGTGGGGTCCCATTGAAGGCAGCTCTTACAGGCAATGGAGATAAGGAAACTTAGCAGGCTTTTTAAGGATGGCACCCCCCCGGTACATGAACAGTCCATCCTGATGCTCAGGAAAACAAGGAAATAGATCAAGATACCAGCCTGAATAAAGAGGCACATAGCAGAGAATCAGCATAAAAAGATACTGGAGAAAGAAGGGACAAGCTACAAAGAAGGAAATCTTGTTGCCTGAGAATACAGCAATGATGTCAGTAAAGCCATAACTCAGCTGGAGACTTGCACTACATGTCAAGGGCAACAAGAGGAGTATCTATTACTATATTAGTAATAAAAGGATGAACAAGGAAAACGTAACCTCATAGATGAAAGGGATGATTTAGTGACAGTGGACACAGGCAGGGCTGAGTTGCGATGACTTCTGTGCTTAGTGAAAGGATTCAAAGGGGACGAGAAGGATCAGGGGTGGATGAGGGTCAAATCAGGCATCACTTGTGAGAACTGACCATACACACGTCCATGTGTCCCAACAGATCATACCCCCTGGACTGAGATCTCGCTGATGTCTTTGTAACAACATTTTCTACATACTTTGGAAGATATGAGAGAGAATTCCAAAGACCAGAGAAAGGCAGTTAGTTATACCCACCTTCAAAAAGAGCAAAAGAGGTGATTGGTCCAACAGAATAAATGCAGGCCAGAATCACATTGACCATTGGTAAAATCATGGACTGAGTCCTTTTGAAGCAAATTTCTAGGTATGTGAAAAAGTAGAAGCAGATTGAGAGCAGTCAGCATGAATTTATCCACAGTGTAATGGAGGGAGAATAGTGAATATTACTTACCTTGACTTTAGCAGGGCTGTCAACACTGCCACATAGTACAATATAGCTAAATGAGTAAATATAGCTAAATGAGTAAATTTATCTAAATATTACAGTCTGGATGACTAGTAACCAGATAGGTCCAAAAGTGATTGGCCCGAAATCATGGCCTCATCTCATGGCCTCACCTCATGGCCTCACCCGTGATTTCCTAGTCAAGTAATGCACATAGTAATTACTCTACACTACAAGCTCTCAGTCTCTTGTTTCATTGCTGGTAATTCCTTGACAGGGAATAGAAAATAATGCTTTTACCAGGAGGCCAAGATCAGGCAATGTCATAGTGTGAGACTGTTTTACTTTGCCAGGATGATAGACTCTGAAATACTGCTAATTGCATAGTCATGATTTCTTATTAAATAGGTCATAATTCAGCACAACTTCTCTGTCATCTTGGTATTTTCCTAGTTAATTCATTTGCTTTACATATTAAATACTGTTTGAATACCATTCTATGTTTTCTCTTAGGGAAGTTGAGTCTATGTTGGTAGATGGGGAAAAAATCACTAACTGGAGTAATTTTTTCTTGGGTAGTAAAGACTTAGAGCTGCACTGGGGTTTTATTCACTGAGGAGAAATGTCAGAGTACAAAAAGGTTCCATTTTGGAAGGCACATAACACTTCTGCTCAAAGTGTTATGTATACTGAAATGCTCTCAGAACTACTCACAGGTTTCTGCTGTTCATCTCAAAATACCAACCTCAGTACAGGAAGTTTAAATAAATGGAAGTGCCAGAAGGATTGTAGTTTTTCCTAGCAGAAACAAAAGACAAGAAAAGGAGAGGTCCTCAAGCTAAATCTCCAGACTAAAATCCTAAGTAAAAACTAGGATGTTTAATGTCTTGGCTTAGGGATTACATACCCTATTTAAAAAAAAAAAAAAAAAAAAAAAGCAAGTGTCCTACTACCTGCATATAAATGTTTTAGTCTTAGCAGCTCTGATTATCAGCACCTTTAGGATCCAGCTGTGCAGGGACTGGCTTTGTCACTTCTTTACCTTACCTTCTCTTAAAGGCTTTTTAACCACATCTACCAACATATGGGAAGGACATTACTAGGACATCCCTTTGTTACATGATGGAAAGAAACAGAAGTAGCAGTAAGACCAGAAGCTCTCAGCTTAACTGGGTTCAGGCCCAAATGCATCCGAGGCCCAAATGCATCCAAGTCCATTTACTCAGTCTATCCAGAAAGCTGTCTAAAGCCTAAGCTAACTACCACTTTGGAGCTGAGAGAATCTTCTAAGCTCCAATTAAGTTGTGCCCAGCACTAGTCCTGAGAGAGGGCAGGAGTTACTCCAACACTGAAACCACACTGGTATCAAAGGAGTTGAGAAGTGTGATCTATTGTGAATTGAGATGTACTAAATTCTCTGCTCCAACATGTGCTCACAGTGTTCTTTTAAGGGTCTGAAGATGAATGCTTGAAACCCCTTGAAGGTGAAATTAAAACTCTTTTCACCATTTTCAAGTAAATGTCCTAAATATAAAACTATCACAGAAAAGCCAAAGACTGATTTTTTGTTACAGCAAAAAAGAAAGGGACTGTTTAACTTCTGTTTAAGTCACCATATTTATTTGGTAGAACATTTAGTGAACATTTGGTGAACATTTAGTTCACCATGTTGTATTTTTTTATTCATCAGTATGTTTTCATTTGATGAACTGGGACATATTTTGTCCAGCAGCAGCTGCTTGCAATTCTTTCTTTATGGCAGGGTTAGGAATCTAGAAGAGCTTTATGTAGATAAAGTTGCCAAGCTCCTCTGTTCATTAACTGTACACAGCCTGAGTCCAGTCCATAGTACATAGCATATAATTATTTTAATTCAACAGAATTATGAAATTGAAGAGCATAAGAAATCATTTCATAGGAACCAGTTTTTTTCCTGATTTGGTCTACCCATTTATAAACACAGAACTTGAAATTCAAGGACAAATCTTTGCTACCTCTCATCTTGTCATAATTTAAACTGAATTATGTTTTGGGCATATACAGACCAGTTGAAAAAACAATAGGATAAAGAATGTTGGTAACTACAGGCCAGTTAGTCTCTCCTCT
The DNA here is from genome assembly GCA_038090715.1 of Florisuga fusca. NCBI lineage: Eukaryota > Metazoa > Chordata > Aves > Apodiformes > Trochilidae > Florisuga > Florisuga fusca. The sequence continues at coordinate 37,089 of JAAWXA010000068.1, forward strand.
GTGCCTGGCAACTCATGCCTTCTGAAGGCCCTGCACTAGGAAAGTTAAAGGTGATTGGTGGCAAGCTGCATGGCTTCACCAAGGACAAATCATGACGGAACTTTTTTTTTACAATGGGGTCACAACATCACTGGACAAGTGGAGAGCAACTGATGTCATCTACCTAGACACCTGCAGTTTTTTATAACATCCTTGTCTTTAAATTGGGAAGATATAGAACTGGCAGATAGAGTAGTCAGTGTATGAAGGACTGCCTGGGAGGCTGCATTCAAGGAATTGTGGTCAAAGGCTCAGTGTTCAAATGGAGACCAGTGATGAATGATTTTCCTCAGGGGTTGGTACTGGGACTGGTGCTGTTTAACATCTTTGACAGTTACATGGACAATGGGATTGAGTGCATTCTCAGCAAGTCTGAGGGCCTGAGAGTGTTTCCTGTGATGGGAATGATATACTCTTTTATTTCAGAACTTCACTGCTTGAAGTGGAGTTTCATGGAGACCTTTTTTCCCCTATGGTGTGTTTAAATGTCTTTATTGCAATGTAAACTTTCTTCTACCATCTCTCACATAGTCTGGCTTCCCTTCCTTTTTTAAATATACTTCTAAGTGTGTCATGACTGATACTATGCCTCATTTTTCCAATTTATAGTTTTTGTGCTTTAATCTAAAACTTGAGCCCACTTAATTGCTTTTTATTTTCCCACATTTCTTATAATTTTCATTCCTTTCTTCCAAATGTGTTTTGGAGTAGTTGGGAGTTTCTTTCTTTTTTTGTTCTTTGTTTTTTTTTTTTTTCTTGGTTGGTTGGTTGGTTGGTTGATTTTTGTTTTTCGTGTTTTCTCTGGTTTAAATATATCAGAATCAAACGTTACAGTTCAAAGAAAGGTGTTGCCAGTGTACTGTAGGAAACTTGAGAATCAACCATTCTGTGCATTCTTCTTTCTGCTCACTTACATAGATCACTGACTTCTTTTACTAAATATCGGATATTGTTTGCTAATACATTAGGCAAAATGCCACAGCTGTATTTCCATTAAATTTATTTTTATTTGTCTTTTGCATTAGTCATTTCTATGGATGTAATTGTTCTCTTTTTCTGATTGCTAGGGAACAAAAAATGAACAATTTGCTATTCCTTTGTGAGACTGTAGTTATTATTCACAGAACAAAGACCTTGTTATCCAAGGCTGTAACTACAGAGAGAGGGAAAACTGCATAAAAATCCTTTACAACAGTACATGGAAACAGGACTGCAGGTCTGAGTAAGTCCTAATGAGACAACTGAACATGACCTAAGCTTCTGTTTTCACCCTGGTAACCGTAGGGCCTTTGAGCTTTGTTTGGCAGAGACTGTTCAACCAAATGTTACTATCTTGATCTTTGTTGTCCCTCTGAAAAGGTCTCTGAGGTAGTTAATGAAAAATTAACCAGCAGTAGAAGTTTATAAAGTTAAAATTTGAAGTAAAATGCTGTACCTATTAAACTATTAATAATTCTAAAACCAGACTAGATTTGTAAATTTTAACCTCTTCTTTACTACATTCTGCTTTGCAGTGACACTTTCCTGACATCCTGGTCATCAAGGTGGGGCTTCACCAGTGCTGAGTACGGGGTCAGGATAACTTCCTGCTGGTCACACAATTTCTGTTACAGGCCAGAATGTCATTGACCTTCTTGGTCACCTGGGCATATTGCTGGCACATTCACCCAACTGTCAACCAATACACCAAGGTCCTATCCTGCCAGACTACTTTCCAGCCACTCTTCTCCAAGCCTGTAGCATTGCCTGGGGTTGTTGTGACCAAAATTCAGGACCTGACACTTGGCCTTGTCGAATTTCATACTGTTGGTCTCAGCCTAATGATCTAGTCTGTCCAGGTCTGTAAAGCCTTTCTACCATCCATCATGACATTCAATATTTGCAAGGTACTACATCTGGGTTGGGGCAACCCAAAGCACAGTTACAGGTTGGGCTGAGAATGGATTGAGAACAGCTCTGAGGAGAAGCACAGGGAGTGTTCTTGGATGAGAAGCTCAGCATGAACTGGAAGGTGTTCAAAAGACAGTAGATGAAGATCTACAGTGGATGGTTTAGTACTTAGGAGTTGCAGGGTGGATGATTGGACTCAATGATCTCAGAGGTCTTTTCCAGCTTTGATGATTCTATGATCCTAGCAATGTGTGAATCACAGAATGGTTTGTGTTGAAGTGATCTTAAAAATTATCTACTTCCAACCACATTGACATGGACAGGAACACCTTCCAGTAGACCAGGTTGCTTCAAGACCCATCCAACCTAGTCTAGAACACTTCCAGGTATGGGGCATCCACAGCTTCTCTGGGCAACACATGCCAGTGTCTCACCGCTGTCACACTAAAGACTTTCTTCCTAATGTCTAACCTCTTCCAGTTTAAAGACATTTCCTTTTGAAAATAATCCCTCCCCAGTTTTCCTGTAGCCCCTTCAGGTATACAGAAAGACCTTATACCACCTTAAAGGGTGCTATAAAATGTCCCTGGAGCCTTCTCTTCTTTAGGTTGAACAGCCCTAAGTCTCCCAGCCTGTCGTCATAGGAGAGGTTCTTCAGTCCTCTGATTATCATCATGTTCCTCCTCTGGACTCACTCCAATCAGATTAGACTTCCCTCCAGTCTTCATGACTGGAATGTGCCTTAGAGATATTCATAAATATTTGTGACAAGGCACCATCCCAGCGAAGTTAGGACCACATGTATGGAGGAGAAGAAATACATACAAAACAAAAGCTACTCTCTGTTTTATTGTTGCTCATGCTCCTTCTTGTTAAATTAAAAGGTCAAGCAAATCACTTCCTAGGGCACTTACTGACACATGATTTCCCAGAGCAATTAGGACTAATTATCTTTTTGCAGAGTCTGCAGAGATTCCTAATGAGCATGTATATAAGCATAGAACAAATTAAGCAGTTCATAAATTATGGAAGCAGAAAGCCTGCTATCTAATAACCAGGACAGTGAAAATTTGTGAAGGATGGCCCAGCCTCCTGAGGAACAGGGCACTGTCAAGTAGCCACATGGTACATCAAATGACACAAAACCATGCTTAACAGACCTCGTCTGACAGAGCCCCACAATTAAACAAGGTAACACTGCTATATAGGCTGTCATTTTATAGTGCTCACAATTACGTTTAAGTCCCACTTCACTTTCTAGGCAGAGCGTATTTGATGGATTCAATTCAAAACTGGAATGCCAAGTGTGTTTAAGAAAGGTTAGGAAGGTGCATATGTCCTACATGCAGTTATGAAATAAGACACAGATTGTTCATAGTCATGCAAGGGTTGATCAGCCTTCGGGTGGCTTCTCATTTGCATTTCAATGGGAATTTGCTCTTCACTGCTGGTGGCCCTGAAGACCTGATTGGTAACATGGAGATGGATGAGTACAGACCTCTTTCTGCTAATGGTAGGATGGACCAACTGCAAACTCCATTTTGCTCATGGGTTGGATCAAACAGGGTATAACCCCCAACATCTTTTGCTAAATGAAGCAAAAGAAATACAATTAAATGCAGTGAAGCGTAAATAAAAAGAGGAACAAATTTGCTGTGAAATACATGTTTGTTGCTCAGCTTTACACAGTGTGATATCCTAGCAACAGGGGACAGGGTGTTATTTCCTGTTAATATTTTAAAGTGGGAGGAGGAAGAGGGGAAACAAAGAACTGTGGAAGTTAACTTTGTACTGCAGCATTGTTAGAGGACACTTCTTGTCATTTGTGTAAGCAGCTAGAAATATAAACACTGAATGTTTTGGGGGCCACAGTCATGGTAAGCATAGAGGCAGTTCAATAAAATAGCATGATGAAATGTTCTCAGAACAAATGGGATGCCTGAAAGCAATAAATAGGTATCACTCTGATTTGATATCAAGCAATAAATTGAGATTATAATTGTATCATTACCTCCCTTTCTCCCCATGAAAAGATTGATACTAGTGAGAAAATATTTTCCAATACTACAATAGAAGGTAATTAGCAATTTAATATCTTTTCCAGACCTAAGAAAACGAAAGGTAGATGAGTTATTGGGTAATGACTTGTGTAGGAATATTGGGTTGGATGTTACCTAGAATTTATCAAAGGAAAGGAAAGAAAATAGAACCATTAAGGGGGGGTCTGGAGAACAAGACACATGGGAGTTTATTAAGTTATATAAACCCATAATTTTGAATAAAAATGCATACACTGTTGAGTGTATTTATTTCTGTATTTAGAGCTCTGCTGTAAGCCCAGTCACTGTGCTTGTGTCATGGTCACACCACCACTAAGGACAGAAGACGATAACGAGCCAGAATCAGACTAATTCAGGGAGGAATCTCTACAAGGTGGTACAAGCTCATGAGAAACTTAAAGAGAAGACTCTGGGGGGAACAATATAATGGTCGAAAGAAGCAGATGTAGTGTGATAGGCTTAATTTATCAACAAGGATAATTAAGAAATATGGTAGGTCCAAATGAAGGCTCTGAAATAGATTGCACGATTTCTCCATGACAAAAGTAATCAGACACTATGATATCAGTAGTCTCAGCAATATCAGGAATACACCAAAAAGACAATGCAGAAAGCATGCCCAAGCAGTAGTAAACTTGCAAATAAAAACAAACAGATGCATTGTTATTATAGCAAAAATGCATTTTTGGTCAACAAAGATGCATCATTAGCAAAGAAAGATCATAGAGTCATAGAGAACACAAAGCAAGTTTAGTGTCTGTTGTTGTCTGTCTTGTGTGTCTACTGATTCCCTGAGTGATTTTTGGTTTACACTGTTTCTTACATGACAGCAAACTGAGAGATAGTTGTAAGCAAAGGTGATTTCATCGCAGCCTGTAGGCAGTGGGAAACTGCATGAGCACCAGGCTGCTCAGACCTAGCTTTACACCAGAAAAGAACTTACTTGAGCTAATGGTCTTGAAAAAAACTCAGGATAGGTGGATTATGCTAATTTTATAAAAAGGAACTGAATTTTCCTGATCTGTGGCTCAGTGAAGTAGCAGATGTACATTTTGGTACTGTTAGTCATCCTTTGATTTTTTATGTCACTGAGTGAATAACAGTAAGGCTGATAACTGACTACTAGTCTTACTATATCCTGGTGTTTTTCTAAAACCCTGGTTTTCAGGTGTCATATGAGTGTCTATATAATATCTGTTTTCATTTTCATAAGTAAACAACTTCAATGTTAGGTTATGTGTAGGGAAGCTTGATATTTGTGGTAAATGAAAATAGCACAGAAGGTAGGTAGAGACATAAAGACATTTCATATCCCATATCATCATCTTTTAAATCTTTTTTATTTTCACCTTTTTCTTTTTCACCTGTGACATTATTTTAGATTGTGATAATGAAAAAAATTAATATTTTGAATCGGCATTACTGTAAAATTAAAGGGTTGGGAAGAAAGCATGTCAGGTCTGCTGACTCCTGCTTTCTGCTGTGTTGCTTTCTCATAATTTTCAGTTCTGCTTAAACTTTTCCAGTGCAGTCCTTGTTATTTATGCAAAGCAGCCTACTGAACGTTTGTGGATTTAAATCTGTGGATTATAGCCCTTATAGATTGTAAGGACATTAATCCAGACCTATACCTAAACCTAAATCTATATTACATCTATATTAGCTTGTCATAACACAAAACAACAACAACAAAACCAAGTCAAAACCATCCTAAAAGATTTTAAGAAACAATTTAAGGATTTTTATAATACGATCACATATAGATGTTTTATATAAGTTAGCAATATGATCTTCAATATAAGTTAGCAATATGAGAAAACAGACAAGTGTTTTTTAAAGGTTTTAATTACTGTTTAGGCAAATACTTATGTGGCATGAGAAAATACATAATCAGGAACTCAGTCACAGGATACGTAAAATAGAGAACAGGAAACTAGTTGCAAAGGCTGGAAACAGGCAGGACATACTGCCTAACATGAAGGATGTTCCTGCAGATGAAGAATGGCTGCCAAATGATGACAAGATACAGAGCAGATTAATCCATTTTGAGAAGGGGCAAGCATCATCAAGGATGTATTTTAAATATCTCTTGTTGTGGAGTATCCGAGTGCAATCAACTCAAGTTCATCCTCAACCACAAAGTCTGAATCTCCATGTGGCATCAGCTCCTTTTTATTGCATGCCCACAGCTAATTTAGGATGTGATTTTTAGAGACCATTGGTTCACAGTTTAAAGTTTAAAGTATGAGAAGCCAGTGAACACAGTTTAAAGTACGAGAAGCCAGTGAACCATGGACTAACCATTTCCATAAAGTGTGTTGCTAATGAAACATCAGCCTAGTACTGTTTGTTTTAAAGCTTGAAGGCAGTTTGATTTGTCAGTCTTTGAAACCATCACAATGATCTTTAATTCTCTGGCCAGTTTATATTGCTTTTCTCAGGAGAAAAAAAAAAAAAAAAAAAAAAAAAAAAAAAAAAAAAAAGCTGGAATGGCCTGGATCATGTCCTCCTTGCTGACAGCTGTTTGCTACTATATCACAGATACTTTATTCTGCTGTAGTTATTGAAGTCAGCTTCCCAATTGAAAAATCCTTCAACATCTTCTTGCAAACAAGTATTTGCCTATTAATCAGGCTGACAAATACAGAAATTATTGTTATGTGTTCTAAGGAAGGGACTTACACCTTTTTAGCCTTGGTCTGGGGACTGGATGGTCTTCTGTGAAGCACAGTTAAGGGAAATTAGGTACACAAGCTGTAGACCTCTTACAAAATAAATTCAGTATCTTTCTTAAATCAGTAGTATTTAAAGAAAGAATTTTCTGTTTTTAAAGCTTAACTGTCAAACCTCCCTTTCTATAGCAGTGTCTTATTCTGTGTAAAGTAAGCTGGTGAGATAAAAGCAATCATTCAGATAATGTAACTGAAAATGTTATAAAAATTGTTGAGTAAATTATATGACAAGTTTTCTGCACATTTTAGCTAGGCATAACCAACTGTTGAGTGAAGACACCATATTACAAACGGATTTGTCTTAATATTTGCAAAGATCTGTGATTCAGTATTGTCTGGGAAGCCAGCACATGGAGAGAAGGTTGTCATTAAATGCTTCACAAATGACTTTACTCTAATTAACATTAGCATGCTGTTGCCATTACTGAGTCCAGGGAATTTGCATAATGTTTTCTAGTTGCAAAGGCAGAATGTTAACAATCTGCACAGTGATAGGCTTAATGAGAGATCAGAAAGAATAAAACCAGATAGGTAAATGAAATAGTGCCACTGAAGCAGAGTTGCCCAGCAGGTTAACAGAGGCACTGCACTTATAGCTCATGAAGACAATGCACCATAATGACACCACTTAGAATCATAGATGGTGGAAATCTACTTTTCCACTAGGTCAATCCACAATGTGTCTTATTTTCTTTCTGTTCCCCCTGGGAGTGGGATGTCCCCCTATCACTGGCTATATCTGTGGTTCTCCACACCACTGCTATTACATGACTATTTATGCCCTTGAATTTCGCCAGAAGAAACTGTTATGCCCATCTGAGAAAATTAGTAAGAAGGAATGATGGTCGACTTCACTAGTTGTATCAAATTTCAAAAAATACAAGAAGAAGGCAGTGAAAGGTGTCTTTTCTCAAGCAAGAAAATCAACAGAAGCAGATGTAGTTTTTATTACATGGTTGCAGTACTTCAAGATTTGGTCTCTGGCCCTACATTCCATGAGACACAAATCAGACTGCACAAGTCCTACTATGTGCCTTGTGAATGTAATGGTCTGCAGATAGTTATGAGTTATCATAGCTAAAGTTACCTCTGTAAATTTGCCAGCAGCTCTGCATTATAGGTATCATAGACAAAGCTGAGGTTTTGCCTGGTGGGTACAAAAGCTGTAGAGAGAACAGTCTATACATTAGTAGAGATCCATCAGTAGAGCTCCATCACTTCTGTCTCTCAATTGAGCATTTCTAATTTGCTCATCTTCATATTACAGTTTCTCTACATCCAAACACCACTTTGTAAACATTATGAGAGCACCATGCCTGTTCATAGCACTCTGGCAGTGCACATTCACAGAGGAAAAATAGAAGTGTGCTTGATGTTCCTTGAAAAGCTACACCCATGTGGAGATATATGCCTCACTGAAGACACTTGTCCAATAGCCTTTTTGCTAGAAAATTTGTTAAATATAGGAAAACCAGAAAAATTTTAGAGGGAAAAGGTTGTATTTTTTTTCAAGATAAAGTGCAAAGAAAGGGATAAATCCATGATCTGGAGAAGTAAAAGAACACTACCAACAGCATTGGTAGTGTTAGACATTTCTTGCAAGTGGGCTTACTGCTGTCTCCAAATTTTATTTGCTTCCTCTGATCTTGGCAAGGGATGGCCACTGACCATTTAGTGAGTATTAAGCTCATTAAGCAGATGCTTTGCTGCTACTGCAGTACTATCACTATTGTCCACTTCACAACTGACAACCCCAGAAATGAAGCATAGGTGGAAATTCTGGAAAGATGAGACAAGGGGGATGAAGTAAATATCAAAAATGAAGTAAATTAAATGTATGATAAGAAAGAACAAGGACAAAGTTACATCAGATCTTGAGAGAAAAAAATATTGGATAAAGCAACAAGAAAGCTATGTCTTGTATCTGATGCAAAGGTAAAATCTGAGAACTGGAGGTTTTTTTCATATGCTGTTGTGCCATACATTCCCACTGTAGCTAGTCTCTGAGGGTTATCATAAGGCAAAGGGGGACTATTTTTCTGTCATGTGTGGAAGCTGACTGGACAGTGTTCTGGCACAGAAAGAAAACAACCGGTCTCATTGATACTGTTGATGACTCTGTTTCTGAGATCTCTGTTCAACAGACAGCAGCAGCAAGGAGGGAAAAATAAGAAGTAGAAGTTTAATTCTGAAATGAACATGAGTGTTATGAAGTTTGACAAGGGTGGTCTCACTGCCAAGTAGGAGGAACCACTTCAGAGAAGCTGTTCTGTTTCTTTCTCTTTTGACCACAGTGAGAAGATTAAGATAACTGTTAAGAGTTCAGTAGCTAAATTCAAAGGCTGAAGTTAGGTCAGATGAAGATGACACATGTACTGACAATTTTATTCACCTACCAATTATTTAGGGGCTAACACACTTTTTGATACAAAGATGAAATATTCTCCAAAGAAGGCGTATGTGATTCACCTATATTTTAGGCAACATATGGATGTGCCTAATTGGAAAAACTCAACAAGCTGCACATTAACATCCAGGTACAACTTACGCTAACTTGTGGTGTCTCAATTCTGGCCTTGGCTAAGCTAATTTTTTAAGGACTGACTGTAAGGATCCATTTCCAGGGATGACTACTCTCTTCTTTATTGGGTTTTTTTGGGTGGTGGTTTGTCCTTTCTTCTCTTGGTCTCTTCTCTTTTAGATTCACTATTAACACCCTGTGCTGGGGACTTCATCTTTCAGCCTTCCACTTACTTTATCTTCCATCAGCAACATGTTTTTTGCTTCTGGGATGGCTGTTGTGTGTAATCTGTATTCCAACACACTCAGCCTAATCCCTCTGTTGCCCACTAACTTCAGTCTGCTTTTGGTTGGCTCAGGGAGATGGTCCCCAGCATGTACTCCAATGGTTTCTTTTTTCTTCAGCTTCTGTTTCCAATTCTGGCTTATTTACATGTAATTTACCTTAGAGTTGTTTGCCGAAGTTACTCTTTAACCCATGCTTGCCATTGTCAATGTCCTCACAGGCTTCTTATTCAGTGGATTTGCTTCATTACTCTGGTTTTCATTCTCTACTGGTACATATACAATCCTTTAACTAATCACATTTCTCCCCATTCAAAGGCACCTCTGTTTGCTTGCTACAGAAATATTTTCTTTAAAATTTCTTGCTGAACGGCTCTTGACATGAGTTAGATATTTTTCTAATTCTTTTGTCTGTCTAAAGGAAATGCTCTTGTTGCTAAGCAATAGTTCTCTTGATATTAGAAACACAGAAGAATTCAGAGTTGCAGTTTCAGTCAGTGATAAATAGTTTGTAAGTTAAAAGCTGGTGCTTTTAGTTCTGCTAACAAGCAGCAACAGAATGTCCAAGTCTACTGATGTTTCGTTCCTTACAAAATATAGTTTAATCCAGAGTCTTCCTGAGTTAGCACTACTGTAATTCTACAGACAAGAGCAAATTTACCTGATAGAGAAATTAGAATGCCATCTGGTCTTGGGCTCTCTAGATGTGTTCTCTGGAGTGGTTCTTAATGAAAATTGAAATGTGTAAATGCAATGCTGAGCACTTCTGTAACTGAGCCTTGAAATTGTTGCTTAAAAAGAGAAAATGGCTTAACTTGACCTTCCTAGTCTGAAATCTAGCACCTTTCCTGAAGGTGCACTTCTGCTTATGCATCTGCAGTGCAGTCTGCCATAAACTCCAACCTGACTAAATTAGATGCCACCATTACAAGAAAATAAGAATCAAAATAAACATGAGAGCATCCATGTTTAAATAGCCTCTAAATCTTCCATTTGCTAAAAAATAGTGAGTTTCTAGCCTTCTTCTTCCTCTGTGCTTGTTTCTCTAATCATTTCTGAGATACTTCTAAGAAGCTTAAAGGAACCTGATCCAATTTTGTCTCTGGGTACATGCCATCAGTCTCCAGACAGTAGATTTCCCACAGGCAGAGAAAGGCCAGTGTCACTCTTCAGTGTCATTCTCTGGCATGCAGGCTAACCTGTGCTCCCTTAATCTACGTACTCTGGAAAGGCATTGGCCACCCTCAGTATTTGGAGAGGAATTTGAAGTTAAATTTTAAGCAAAAAGAACTTAGAGCAATCCAAGCCTGAGGAGACAAATGCTGCATGTGTTGTATGACTATGGCCCCGAGAGAAGAAGTTTCCTGAGCAGAGGAAAAGCAGAAACACAGTTCTGGCTGCTGATGGCATCAGGGTACAATGAGAGTGTCAGGTGGGGTCACCATCTCTCCTGGAGGAGGGCAGCTCAAGCAGGAGGGGCCAGGCCAGGGCCAGTCTTCCCCTAGTGCTGAAAAGTGGGAGAGAGTCCAGGGGACAGACTTCAAACTCTGAGGTTGTGACTCAGTCTAATCAGACTTTAATCATGCTGTCATCCTGGAAGTTACTCGGTCAGGAATTGTATTCTGTGTTATTGTACCTTGTCAACACTAAGATGAACAGGAACTCATGAGCTCTGTCTAACACAGGGGCAGCTCTTGGTGTATTCTTACAGAAGCCACCCCTGAAGCACTCCCCCCACCTCCAAAAATATTGCCATGTAAACTGAATTCATTATGCTAATAAAACGTTTTTGAAAATAAACTCTGAATAAAACTTCAATCTGGTTACAGTATGGGTTCAGAGACCTTGTTTTCATAATACTCCTACTTGCTGAATTCTTGAAGTATGAAAGAAAAGGAACCATCCAAGAAGTAATGGGTTTTTTTCTGGACTTCTACAACCCCAGTGAATGTAGAGGGCACTTGCAGATTCACAGAGACTCTTCATCTGTGAGATTTCAGTGTCTGGAGTATAATTAGTAAGGAAAAAAAAAAAAGAATAATTTCTGGTGAAAGTTTTTTTCTAAAATCTTAGCTGTAAAAGTATTACATTCAATTTAATTTTTCAGTCTGTGTCCCTCTGCCTCCTTCCAGCCTTTGTAATGTCTCATTAAAATTAAAAAAAAAAAACCATAAAGTGTGCCTAATTTTAAAACTCTCCTTTCTACAGGACTTTCACAAATTATATTCTCATTACAAACCTATAGATACACTTATCACTTCTTAGAGGGGACTAGAATATAGGTTAATTAGCAGCACATTGATAGAATTAACATGTAATACTGGATTTTAAGTACAAAGTAATTTTCTTTTACATGCAACACACTGTTAATTTGGAACCAACTCTGTTTAATATGTAAAAAATCTTGAATACCTGGTATGTCAATTAGGCTATTATGTCTGCTCACCTGAAATAGTTTCTTCGTTTTTTTAATTTTATTAAATTAAATTGCAATACCATTTCCGCAAGGAAATGTCTGGGAAGCTCCCAAACACTGCTTTTATAATTCAGTGTTTTCATTATAATTTTCCATATAGTTCATTATATATAGTCCAATATAATTGATTGTATTTTCCATAAGAGAAACCTGTATTTTCTTTGGAATATCAAAATAATAATTAAAAGACCACAACTATTTATAGCTATAGTTAATTGGATTTCACTATTTAATCTTGATTTCTTTTGTAAGAGTATTTTAGAATATTAAAACAATGAGAAGATATCTTATGTTTGACTGAATTTCAAAGCAAAGAAAAAAATTAAAATATTGTAGTATTGATGTTTGTTTTATCTTGAACAGAACATTACTCAATGATGATTTTGGTGGTGACAATAATTATGAAGTAACAGGTATAACTTTTGGAACAGGAGCTGTAAGATCAGGGTTTGACCTTTTTCCAGAATTAAATTTTGGATTGGCATGGAAGAAGTACTGAAATATTTTATTATATGAAAATTTCTGTTTAATTAATTTTATTTTAATTTAATGCCATTTAATTTAGTTCCCAACCATTAAATTTAATTCAATGCCAGTCCAGAGTGAAGACAAGGGTATATCTGCAGAGATCACCTTGGACCCATTTTGTTCCTGGGATCCTATTGTTATCTCTCACTACTCAGAAGTCACATCATGTTCATAGTTATTCATGTGATTCATCCAACCTTCTTCATAGAACTTCATAGAACTTTATAGAACTTCTTCATAGCAGAATCTGCAGTAAATCAAGATTTTGGTCTACCCCAGTGTCACCAGGTCCGGAGAAGCAATCACAACACAGGTATGTAGAAAAATACATATGTGTGCACTGAAAATTAAGAACTCCAATGGTATCTGTTTTCTGAGTCAAATCTGTTTAATCAGGAATCAGAACTGGCTCCAGGGATGCATGGGAGAGAGATCTGGCCTCAGTGGTGATGAGAGAATGAGGGAGAGCTGTGTTTACATGTGCATTCATGACAGATCCCTCAATTACATCAGGTCTGTGGTTTAGCTGCCCACTTTTTCTGCTCACTCCAGTGCTGCACTTTGTTTCTCAGGTGAGGTGTCCCTCAAAACCCCCTGAGCAAGAAGACCTTCACCATGGTCCAGCCCCACAGCTGGGAGCCAAAATATTGCTAGGTCATCCCTTCAAGTCTTGGCAATCCCACCTCCTAGAAATCCTTCTTCCCTTTAGCCATGCTTATGGGGATCTCCTGCAGAAGGATCTGCAACAGAGAGGTAGGAGAGCAAAAGTTAAATGTTAGTCTTGTCTCCTTAATTTAAGGTTCAAATAATTTAAGTATTTAGACCTTAGGGAAGAACTGAGGTCTCTCTTCCAAGGTTTAGCAGAACAAGAGTTGATTTGTTTACCTGGAGGTCAAGAGAGAGGGGTAAAGGCTTTAAACTACAAGAGATTTAGGTTAGACATTAGGAAAACATTCTTTAATGTGTGGGAGTGGTGAAACACTGGAACAAATTGTCCAGGGAAGTTGCTGATGCCTTGTCCTTGGAAGTGTTCAAGGACAGGTTGGATGGGACTTGGAGCAACATGATCTACTGGAAGATGTTATTAGCCATGCGGGAGAGTTGGAAATAGATGATCTTCAAGGTCCCTTACAAACCAAACCATTCTATTTTATTATTTTATTATTTTTATGTACGCATCCTGAAGCAAATATTAAATCATGGCTATGGTCAGAAGAAATACAGCAGCATAAAAATGGCTCTAAAATCGCCCATTCTGTCACATACTGTCCTGAAAAGAAGTATGTAACCAAGTTTGAAAAAGCTTATTCAGCTCAACTGACACATCTTCCACTACAGTTTTCTTTATTTGTAGTAATAGCAGTAACAGTAACTGCAGTAGCAATAATGACATGGATATAAAATAAAAATAAATACAAAATAATAATAGCAATAAAATATAAAAAAAACTTTCCATTAACTGAGACAGAAAAAATGGAGTTTTGTGACATTTTCTCTCATGAAAGAAAAAAAGCCATTGCTTAAAATGTGTGCTGCTACAAAGACTCTTAATGAGGAAAATGTATGGCTTATAAAAGGAAACAAAGAGCGATATAAATATGAGAACTACCAATTCCAGGTAACTCATCCTGAAAACACCAGATTCAGCAGGATAGTATATAGCCCACTTTGAGAAGAAATTCAGAGTGGCAAATATAGCCCACTGGCTGCTGGTAAGTGTATTGCCTTCCAAAGAAAGCAAAACCAGAAGTACAATTTTGGTCTTCCACTGGCAATTTGATTAATCTTGTTTGTCAGGATACAACTTTCCAAGTCACCTCATCTGTTTAGAAACACAGAATCATAAGATGTTTTGGGCTGGAGGGGACCTTTAAAGATTATGTAGTCCAGCCCTCCCTGCCAGAGGCAGGAACATCTTTGACTAAATGAAGTTGCACCAAACTCCATCCAACCTACCCTTGAACACTTTCAGGGAGGCATCATTGACAGCTTCTCTGGGAAACCTGTGCCTGTGTCTTACCACTTTCATCATAACAATTTTTTCTCCTGTGTCCAATCTATCTTTAACCCCTTTCAGCTGAGACCTGTTGCCCCTTGACTTGTCACTACGCGCCTTGGTAGAAGGAATACTAACCTGACATTTTTTGTTTATTGAGATTTTTATTTTTTTTTTTCCTTTCTCTAGTGTTTTCCTTGCCTTAGGTAGGACTTTCCAGATGAGATTCCACCCAGTGTTCCTACTTGAATCTCATTGCAGCTATTCACTCATAATTTCAGAGGGGTCATTAACACTGTTGGGTTTTTTTTAAGTCCACAATCTTCATTAACAGTGACCTCTTTCATTAGTGTTCATGAATACTTATTTTGGTTTATAATGACTTGATATCTGCTATTGTATTTATCTACTTTCTTAACCCAATCCAATTAACATCACATGCACTTAGTAAAGTGATAAAATATTTTAAATCTGCATTGGCTACAGTCTTCCATTATTCCTCCTTCCTTTTGAATTATGTTTTATGTTGAACACAGAGATATAAGTGTTCCATGAAAAAGAAAAACAAAATAAAAGCTAAAATTTTAGGTTCCTGGAGAACATTTTTCTTAGGTATTCAGAGATTCAGATATTCTAAAACTGAAAGAAAGAAACCAAATCTAATTCTTAGTACAGTATCTATGACCAACTGGTATCTGTAACCTCTATGGTTTAGTGTAAGGAGTAAATGTCAGCCAGAAGTTGGTGGACCAGAATATAACCGTTACTGTAAAATATTAAAAAGCTGATGACACTTCATTGGAACCTTTGATTTGGTTTTGTTTTTTTTTTTAATCTTGGTTATGCTAAAAGGTTTTATTTTTTTTCCAATACCTTCTGCACAGCCAGTATCCACCACATCCCCACCATGCTACAACATCTAAGCTCTTAACAGCAACAATCAAAGATAAGGAGTAGATAAACTTGTTCATAAAACTCAGCCTTCTGAAAGAATGATTTCTGCTAAAGACTCCATCAACTATTTCTGATTAAATCTCTTTCCTCCATTAATTCTCAATGCACATAAATATTACTCAAATTCATCCTTAACAAAGGGCGTTGTGTTACTGTCACTTGTCATCGTGAATGCATTTATTTATATTTTGTGTTGATTCTGAATTCTAACGACTTATTTGCTCTACTTTTCTCTTAATTTTTAGATTTCTCAGTCATAACTGCAATGTTGTAACACAATGCTCCTGAAAACTGACTTCTTTTTTGAAAATTTCAGATGCCTTGTCAAAGGTCAATTCTGAATCTTTCACCTCACCTTCATTGCCTCAGATTCAAAACACAAGTAATCTCTTATCAGCCTTGCAAAGTTACCAAATCAGCTTTTTAAGATGAAATCTGTTACACCCTGTAGTTCCACCCGTCTTTTTGTAGCCACTCCATCACATATTCCACATACAAAGCTTAGAGAACAGTTAAGCTGTTTTGGTTTAACAAAGTTGGGTACCTCTCTCCATTTTAACCTATAGCTAATAAATACAAAAAAAAAAAGCTTCAATAGACTTCTATTTCTACTTCTAGCTTCTACTGTGATCTGCAAAAATGCAGAGGGAACGGGTATTTGAAATTCCTTCCAATAACCTCTCTGATTCTTTGGAATTGCAGCCCAGACACACTGCTCATATCTGGGGATGTTAGGTCTGTTCAGGGCATTAGAATTTTTCACTTTTATTTTTCTACCATATAATGCTCAGGAATTGCTATAATGCATCAGCTGATGAGCATGAATTTTATATGTTTCTTGCCCAGCTGCTTGGTTTTTTTCAGCTACACCCTGTGTTCTTTCATTACTTCTTATGAACATCTTTAAATAAAATTGTTAACAAAATTATTCCAGCTGTAAGTAATTTTATAAATCAAAAGCTTGGCAGGTTTTGAGGCTGAAGAGTCATAAGCAATACCAAAATTAAATGACAAGTCACACAACAGAAGATGCCTCCACATCCTTAAGCAGCTGTCAAAGAGGTAGAGATTTCCAGAGGGCAAGAGTGAGTGAGGAAACTTTCACTGAGTTCATTAAGATCCGTTACAGAAATAATCTGAAAGTTTCTTGACCAAATTTAGGATTCCCAGGAAATGGAGTTATAAGATGTACAAAACAGGAGCAAGAGAGACCCTTCAAGAGGGCAGATCAAGTCCAACGCCAGGAAAATAGTGAACTAGAGAAATAAATGTTCAGCTGGAGTTCAGCTGAGTCAGAGCCAGAGACTAGATGCGTTCACATAAAACTTCACCAAATTCTTCTACATTTGTTTCCACATGGTTCCACTTTGGAAAGATGGGATTGTGCCAGATGTAAAGTAAATTAGTGTAAAAGGGAATGATTGCTACAAAATCTGTTCTCAAAAATGGACAGACCGACAGATAGATAGATATAAAAGCTGTTGTTCCTTATGCGTTGAAAATTGCTTCATACAAATTTAATACAATCCTATAATGCCCTACAAAGCTTGAAATATGAGAAATACATAAATTGTATAAATTATCAAGATAAAGACAAAATTACTGTATCTAAACTGAAGTAAAACAAAAGTCTTACAGTAACATCTCATGTGTACATTATCATGAAGTAAAATAAGAAGTATTTCAGTAAAAAAAGCAAAACCCAACAAAACCAGTACTTCATGAATATAGTAAAATAGTGGGTAGACTTGGGGCAACTAAATATTTGTGCTACTATGTAGATGCACAACAAGGAAACCATAGCTAATAGGGGTCTTACTTAATACTTTGTCTGCTTTGTTTTCCCAACCCGTAGGTTCTTGTCCATGCCCTCCCCGAAGTTTGCTAATCTATCACTGATGAAAGAAATGCAGTTCCACTAAACTTTTTGTGAGGAGAACCTGTTAAGTAACAACCCAACACATGAGTCAAAATTATTTATGATTTTCTTTTGTTTATTTAGTCATCTATTTTTCCAATAGATTTCCTTTTTCAGATAAATTTTGTGCTAGCAGAGGATCAGTAAGATTTTATTCTGCTGAAAAAGTAAAAAAACAAATCTAACTAAAATACTTCAACTAATTTATTTGTGTGTGGAAACTTCAAATTTAAAAGGTAAAAAAAAGCCCAGGAATTTTAAAGTCTAATACAGCAAAAGCCTGTCTAAACACTTGAACAAATTCCAAAAGAGCAGTTTTGCCAACATTACCCATGTATACAAGAAAACGTAAATATATGAGAGACAGCTGCAGTGTATCACAGGAAAATAATCCTCACTATTTGCCTATTGTCCTTCATAAGAGCATTCTAAGGCATGACAGCTTTGATCTGATTAACAAAACTAATGCCATATGCAATTTGCAGTGATTACTGAAGTAACGACAAATTAATTCCCTGTTTGGAGCTCTGGAATTGATTTTCTTCTTCCTGGCCTGTGAAGAAAGATTCACCACTTGAGAGAGCAGCAATAGTAAAACTATGGTCAATAATGTGACAGAAGGTGTATTGAAGAGATGACTTAGCAAGGCCAGCTTATAAAATTGATTATTTCAATAAAAAAAGTTCAGCTGTGGTCTGGATTTCGTGGTCATGCAGGATTATGCAAAAAGTGGTAAAAAACTCATTGCTTAAAATAAGCAGAAGGGAAACATAGCCTCAGCTCCACTTTTCCCACCAGGGATAAGGTGCAATCACTATGGGAGAGAGACAGAGAGGTGCTAGCCAGTTTGTCAACTCTTCTTGCACCTGGCAGAGAGATTATGGTTGTATTCTCACATGGGTAACCCTTGTGGACACAGAGCACCTACTTTCTTGTAGTTCTTGTACATAAAATACCCAGCTACACAGAGATATTGTCCAAGATGCAATTAACTGCAAATAATTCAGTGAATTATGTGCTCTTTGTCTAACCACAGGCAGAGATTTTGTAACAATCTTGACTAATATCAATTCTATGATTTTCAGATTAGGTTCCCTTGCTCCCTAGAAGCAAACTGTACTCCAGCTGTACTCCATTCACTGCAGAATGTCTTTAGAATGTTCTCTGGACAAACTGCTGACAGCTAGTTTCCCTGAAATAATAAAGTTAAAACGGAATTTTTCCTCTGCTACCGATTTTACTTGCTGAAACTACCCCTGTCTCTTGTATATGTAACTGATATAATCTATTACAGAAAAAAAACTTCCAAAGAAATAAATGTTTCTTGGTTCTTTCCTCTGATTCTGTCCTAGCTGCAATTACCAAAATATTGTTGTGTTCTTCATTAGTTAGTAAATTACTCCTTATTTTCTGCCACATGCAATTTCAGATGTAACACAGTTCTCTCAGTGTGAATTGGTTCTTAGATATGAATGTTTATAAAACAGACACAGGACCAGTGCTTCCAGCCATGGATGTCCTTCATGGTACAAACACCAGGGAGTCAGTTAAATCAAATGCCAGTCTGCCAACACATTTAGTTACAAACTGTGCTGCAGAAGCTGAAGCTTACAGCGGAAAGACCAATGGAGCATGCATTCAAATATTTACTGTCAAGTGCACACTAAAATACTATGCAGAACTGTAGTTGTATTTACTAGAGACAGACAAGGACTTTGGTACACATGCTAAATAACTGTATTGGCACAAAGGAAAAAACTACTAATCACACTGAACACACAGGCAGTTCATATCCCTTGCTCCAGGATAGGACAATATGCTTATGGATAGAGGCACAACCAGCCAGCCAAAAAAATTGATTGGAAGAAATGCTTACAGAGTAGTAGTTACTGAGCTGAAGCCAGAGGCTGGTGACAAGTGAGCTATAACAGGGCCTGTTCTGGAATATGTCCTGTTTAACTTGATCACTGATGGCATGGGCAGAGTGAAAGAGAGACAGCATGAGGTTTGCAGATAATGCTAAATGCAGGGGGCAGTTGATATGTACAAAAGCAGGGCTGCCATCTGCAGGGACTGGAACCCTCTGTGGGGTGGGGGTTGAGTGATCTGGGGCCTGGTTGGTACCAATTGGGCCTGATTTGTTAAAGGCACCAAATTTTTCAGAAGTGTATCAGACTGAGGGCAAGAGGATCTATCTTGTTTGTGAAACATTCATTAGAAAGTGTTTATATGTGAGTTGTAGTCCACCTCCTAAAATCTGATCACTAGCAGCATGATGTCTGGCAAGCAGTGCCTTGCTGGGCTTCATAGCAGTGTGGCTGGTGAGTTTTTTCCCTGCCTTGTTCCAAGAGCAATGACTGCAATATTCAGGGCCCAATGTGTAACTGTTTCACTGATTTCAGATAATAGCCAGGAGATTTTTTGGTGCACTTGTAGGAATCCATGAGCATTCACATTTAATCAGTTGTTTACATCAATTTCTCATCTCCCCTGATGCTACAACAAGATGCCTCTTGTAAGTCCCACAAGGTCTTAGAAGCTCCAGTGGAATTTCTTTAGAATTATTTTTAGCTACTATTATTTTTTCTGCATTTCAAGTTCCAGCAATTATCTAAAAGTTTTCTGTAATCAAGAGCTTCGTCGCATGCTTGTCTCTTGCTCTATCATATCTGCAAGCATTAGATTGCATATATCATCTTCAGCAACTTATCAGTTCTCAAGGTATCTAGGGAAAGAATGCAAGGAAATTTTTTTCCTCTAAATGTTTGTTCACTTTTAGTCCATATCTTTGTGGTTTAAGTTATTGATGTTTGGGTACTATTAATTGATTAACACAGATTTTATGACAGAACTGATGAATCTTTTCTTGTCTTTGAGACTTGGAACTGTGTGGGTGAGCTGGTGTGTGGAAGTAAGGATTTAACAGCTTACACACTAACCTCCATGCTAGCTTATTTTATCACAAAACACAGCTGATCAGGGAGTATGTGAGAGGTATAATTCTTGTAGTTACCTCTAGCTATGCAAACGTATTTACATCTACTCAGCTGTCTGTAAGGACTCAATTCTTGGATACGCATTTTGTTGTCTATTTACATCCTTTATGAAAGCTGTTGTCAACTCTTTTTTAACTTTGACAAGATACATTGTCTTGTTTTAGACAATACACATCCCTGGGGTCCACAACAGTAGATGTGAAATTAGCCAAGGGGTTTTTTCTAAAGGACTCTCAAAATTTGCACTGATCACAGCCGCTTAAACACACAAAGACTGAGCAAGAAGAAATGATTTATTATGCTGCTCCTAAAGGCAGTTAATTGCCTGCTAACACAGTGCAAGAAAAACTGACTGAAGTGTTGAAGTTGTGTGAGCCATTGCTAGTTGGGAAAGAAAAGAGTACTACACAGTGCTAGTGCAGTCTGTGCTGTTGTGTGATAACATGCTGTGGACCAGCATACATTATAGGCAATGTCATGTCCATATTTTCCAGACTCCTGTTTAATAACTTTTAATGTGCTTGTCTTGGCAACACCCTCTTGGCATAAGGTCATGATGAGGTCACTGGTTTACAGACAGCCTCAGGGACTACCCAAACCACACAGAAGAGGTGACCCAAATGTTTCAGAATTTATATGTCCATGGTGGGATCACCCTGAAGAAGGGTATAATGCCCACACACTCGTGTTCCTTCATCACTAAAAAGAAGAAAAGAGGGGATGAGAAAACTTACAGGTTAAAGGGAAGACAGAGAGAACATGGAACTGACTCAAAACAGGAAAAAATAATGTAATCTGTTGTCAATTAAGTAAGATTTGAACAGCTAGAAACAAAGACAAGGACTAACACAGGTTTTCTAATCTCCTTCTCAAGAAGGAAATTTGGATTAAGCTTTCTTTGTCACGTGCATGGTACTTCTGCCTTGGTCTGTATCCTCCAGGAAAGCATCCTCTGTTGATTGAAAAACATAAGGGGATTATGGTATTTATGCTCTTATAACACATATTTGAACTAAGTTGTAGCTTAAACTTAATAAGCAGAAGGATTGTTTTTCTTCAGTCATGCAGTGGAATAAATAGTGTGGAAGTAGCCATATACTAATCTGTAAGAGCAGTCTTAATGGTACACTGTGTACTACAAATCACCATGGTCTTAATGATCCAGCTCTTAGGTTAAATCAGAACAGCTGATCACGTGACACTCTCTGGTGGTGGAGATAAAAAATATCATTGGGCTGGTGCATGCAGCCTGTGAGTCCATTGCCCCCACTGTGAGGTCCTTAGAAGTGACCTTTCAAACCAAGCATTTAGCCAAGCCATGCACATGGACACCCTTGTCTAGATGGGTGCTTGGAAATAGAGTGGCTCAGAGTGAATAGGTGCTTGCACACTGAAGGAATTCCAGAGGAAGGAACTGGTTAATGACAGGTATGAGGCTCTTGCTGTTACTGTAAGGTAAGAAACTGCAGGCACGTTACTCATGTGCAATGAAGCTATTAGTAAGCCATGAATGTGACCACTTCTGCTCTTACAATTACATTTCAATTATCTGTTCTGCATGCACTGTTTGGCTTTCTTTTTAGGTTGAAAGCCCTGCAGAAATCAGACATGCCCTTCAAGGTGATAGCACATCACTTCTCCATCCCACTCACTCCTTGTGTTCAGGAATGGGTGTTATTTGGATTCCTCTGTCTCCCCACATTGACTCTCTGGGTGTTTAGCTGTGTAAGATGAGCTTATGCTACATAACCTAATATGCTCACTTAGGGTCTGAGAGTAAAATTATGTGGAGAGTTATAAAAAATGGCATAATATGAAAGGCAGGGGGAAAATAGGTATTTTTTTTCTGTTATGAGTGGAAAAGTGTTTGCAGCACAAGAGATAATTTAAAATAAAAATAACAAGTGATACAAAACACAGATCATTTGCTGTATTAGTCTGCATTTTAAAGATTTTATTGCAGAAGGGATTTTGTACTGGAACACTCCCCAAATTGGAGAAGAAAAGAGAAAAGGCCAATCAAAAGAAATTCTGCAGTTATTCCACATAGTTGCATCTTTTCTTTTCATCTGTGGCAAACTGTATACAACATAGAAGTTAATAGAAAAGAGGAAAGAAGACTTTGAGACATACTTCAGAAATAAAATAATTCTGAAATAAAGAAGAACGCAGAACAAATTCAGGAAAAAAAGTGAAAAATGCCATGAAATATCTAGACAAAATGTTGGATAATGCAATATGCTAGGAGTTATTATTCAACACACATGAGTTTAATAAGGCATAGATTGTTAAAATAACATTTATTACACTAATTGAAAATATATGTTGAGATACTCCGGAAAAAAACCTTGCTTTTTCTTCAAAATAATATCTAAATCTCTATCTTGTTTGTTCATTTTTCCACAATAAGGATGAGAGCATCACATTCAGGAGTAAGAATTATATAGTCTTATGGAAAAGAGAAAAACTGCTGATTTTCACAAAAGCTGACAAAACAGTAAATATTTTTTCCATCAATGTTAGAAGGTTTTGCATTAAAATAAAATAAAATTATTGCAACAGATTGAGAATAAAAGTAGAAAGTAAAATAGAAACAGTTATTTCTAATGAAGTCTTATAAAGAGAAAAGAACAAAAATAATATGAAATAAGACATAGATTGTAAAGTTGAGAATAAAGATAATAATTGATAATTACTATCTCCTTTTTCAAAGTATAAGAGTAAATTTAATCCATACAGTGAAATCTCTGCTTGTCAGCTCTGCTGTACTGCAAATACAAAGCTTTACAACAGGGCTTTGTAAGAAACAAAAATATTATAGAGTGTTGTTGTGATTTATAGAGGATTTATGATCTCAGGCCACTCATGACTGCATCACAAAAAGGACCTTCATCAGAAGCACAGTCCTAGCTGGGATTTTGTCCAAACACAGACAAAATAATCCTTTCTCTACAGCCTCATTCCTAGTCAATATCACAAATTCCCAGGTGATCACAACAAAAAGCAGTGAAATTTTTCAAACAATGCTTAGTCCCAGCATTGCTAGAAGTTGATTGGTCTGAAACACAATAAAAATTTTCAGGTAATTTGATGTGCATCACTTTGCACTTGGGAGAGAATGTGCTTTCCTTGGTTCCTTGTGTGAATACTCTATCATCGTTTTTAACTTCTTAATCATAACACTTTCTCAATCTCTGACAATGTTTCTCAGTATCCTGGGAATATGCAGCAAAAAAACCTTACAAGTCCAGACTGCAGAGATGCACTGCCAATGCCTCTGCTCACTCAAGGCTAAAACACAGCATAATGGGAAAGTGGTTTGAGAATCACAGCAGGAATAGAAAAGGTGACAGTGTCATGGTATCTCAAATAGAGGCTGACAAGAGGAAAAAGAATTAATGTGGTGGTAATAAAACATAGGACACACAGGATGTCAGCAAATACTACTGCCAATAACATCTGAGGCATAATATATCTCCTCAAGTTTTGAAACCTATGAATCAACAGATAAATCTTCCAACTGTGAACTAGTAAAATTTTAGGGTTATAAGGTACTTATTTCTACATATAT
Organism: Florisuga fusca; assembly: GCA_038090715.1. NCBI lineage: Eukaryota > Metazoa > Chordata > Aves > Apodiformes > Trochilidae > Florisuga > Florisuga fusca. The sequence goes on from JAAWXA010000068.1 coordinate 61,054, forward strand.
TATTATTATATAAATTATTCAGAGGTGTGGGTTTTAAAAGCTAAATTTCCAAACAGATAGCTGAATTCTAGTAACATGGTGGGCTGGGTTTTTTTCCCCTTTTTGAGCAGCAAAGCTTGTTTTCAAAGGCTCCATAACAAAGCTCACAAAAAATTCCACAGCAAATACTACTAAGAGAGCCCTCTGTATTCACCCAAGCAGGATCAAACAATATTACACCAGTAAATATTTTCTAGTTGCTAGGGTTGGGAACTAATGTTCTAAAGCCTGCAATTAGCTTCTGATATTATTTCACATCATACACATTACATAGCTCTTGGCTATATTATTTTTCTGATAACGCTAAGATGTGCTAACATGTAGCCTGCCATGGGTATTTGAAAGACAATTTTCAGCTTTCATCCAAAGCAAAGCTCTTCAGTCCAGGTGTGGACAGATGTTAACACCATTAACTCATCCAGTCTTTGGATGGACGAGGAGGGACAAGATGCCCCCTCTGCAACCCAGCAGAGACTGATGAGACATCTGTGAAGGAGTCCCTGCACAACAAGAGGTAAGGCAGGTTTTCCTAGTTTCATTTATTCTACCACTTCAAATGGGAATGAGCTCAGAAAGCCAAAACAGTTTTTGTAAGGCCTATGAAGAAGGCTCTGTCTGATTCACAATATCAATGGAGCTATTTCTCTGAAATATGGACAGGCTGCAACAAACATCCAACCATTTCTCCCTTCTCCACATGGGGAGACAATTTCAACCCCAAATCCACCATATGCTTTGTCATCTTTCTTCATTAAGGCCATGTGATAGTGATGAAGAAATGAAAGCAGATAAACTAAGACATATCCTCCCTTAGATTTGTGAGGCTCTTTTTAAAGGCCTGAGTACAGTACCCAAACAGATACCTAATTCAAAGACATGGTTGTTCTTCAGTGAGTATACCATCACAAATGACTAAGTCCTAATCTTACCCAAGGATGACATGGATTCTCCAGATCCCAGCCACTATGGTGTACCCAGAAAGAAAATTATACTGGTGTGTATAAAACTTGAGCATTCAGGGCAAACATTAGAAAAAAACTCTGGCCTGCATTACTCTGGGGTTCAGACAAGATGAGCATACTCCTCAGTTCTTAGCTTAACTCCCCAGAATCAGAGCAAAAAACCTACCTTCCTTTCATATGAGTTCCTTTAAATTCAGGTTTAAAAGTCTAGTTGTTGAAATACACAGCTGACTTATTTTTTCCTGGATATCTTCATAATGGATATAAAACTTCTAGCCAACGCTGCTTTTCTACCTTCTACCTGAAGTAAACGTCAGTGTGAGAAAGATGAATTAAATTCTCATGAACCAGACACATTTCTGTGAATCTGACCTACTGTTTGTATTGCCCATGCATGTTAGATGCAATCTTAAATTTTCATTTATTTGTGGGGGGGGGCACTCATATCTTAATTGTACTTAATGCAGACATATTTTCTAAGGCAGAGAGGGAGGGAAGGAATGGAAGGATTTGTTTGTCCCTTGAGCATTTTAAAAAGCATGCAGAAGACAAATGCCTAAAGGCAAACACAAAAAGACAAGTGCTGCAAACTACTGTCCCATCAAATCCATATCATCTACATTCTGCAAGCAGGAATAGCAACTGGCAAGTACAGTTCCAGAGACAAAGTGTGTTTACAAGAAAAACTACCAGTGTTTACCAGATAGTTGTAAATATAATTTCATTAACAAACCTTAGAATCCCACCATCCAGGGTACCACTTGCAGCCACAGCAGTCAGCTTAGAATTTCTGGCTTCTCAGTGTATAGAAACATCAGGATTTGATAGCAGCCTTGGTGCAAGTGAATGTGGTAGTGAAAAAAGAGGAAGAATGTTGTCAAATTCCAGAAGTCTGGGGGATACAATATCTTGTAAAAATTGAGGGAAATCAGACACAGACAAATAAATGTTTACCTGCATTGGTCATAAATTTCAAGAGGCACTGATAGTCTTACACTGTGTCTGGAACCACTGCCACACAGCAGAGGTTCTGCTCTACCTTGGCATGGTGTGCCTTCCCTCCTGAGGCAGATGTCACTGCCAATGATGTGACTTCCCCAGCTCATGTTCACACAAGTCCCTGTAATACAGCAGAGCAGGGCAGGGATGTGCTCACACTGATCCTTCTGAGGGACAAGGGATGGTGCAGTGTCCCTCCCCATCAGTCCATGTAAACAGACATCACACCGTGCCTCTCACAATACACATCACAATACATTTATGGTGTCATTATGTCATAGACATGACATCTGTGTGGCAAACAAGTCACGTTTGCTACTGGTCTATGGAGATACCAAGAGGCAGAAACACAGTGGTGGTTTCAGTGCAAAATGCAAGCTTTGTTGACTGATTTTACTGACTTTTATTTCAGCTTTTTAAAGGTAAGCCACTTCTGAGCAGCAGTGTGCCCTCAAACTCATAAATGGAGACCTGAAAATAAGCTACTGGGGGACTGACTAGACAGATGGACAGATGGACGGATGGACAATGGATGGATAGGTGAATACATAGAATGCTTTCACAATCTTTAGCAGCTTTTTCCCAACTTAAATGAGTCTTATAAAAGTGTAATATATTATCTAAAGAGATATCTGCCAAAATGCAGAGGAAAAGAAGACATTTGAAAACATTATTCTGCATTTTAAAAGAGAAATATTCTTTAGTGCCACTAACTTTTCATTCCATTCATCAACTTCCATTGATTTCATTATGCAAACTGAAAATCTTGCTTCCAAAATGGGGAAAAAAAAAAAAAAAAGAAAAAAAAAAAAAAAAAAAAACCTGTTTGGATGTATGGAGAGGGATGTGAAAAACTGATATTGCCAGAAAATGGTTGCCAAGTTTTCCAAGTTTACAGAAGTCAAAAATCTGAGGACATAAAACCCCCAGCTAATATTTTTCTGTATTGTTATGGATGGACCAGTAAGTGTTGCTTTGGAAACTAGTCTTCATTTTAATCTGTATTCTATGAATTTATATGTATAATCCTCAAACTATCTAATCTACACTCATCTAATCTAATTTTACACTTCTCAGATCCAAGAATTGAAACGTAAATAGCAAATTCACGTGGGTTACAGACTTGACACTTTTATAATCTCCATGTAGGAAATTCTGGTCCTGTTTTCTTTCTGGAAAAGTTGTGGAAGTTGAATGATCACCAAGACAGAAAGACGACAGATATTGAGAGGAGCTTTGGAGCTTTGCAAAGGAAGAAGCAGGGACATATTTGCCCACCACACTGTGAAGAAGCAAAATGTGAACCTTACACCTTGATACTCATAGCAGTCAGGGCTGTATGATTTAGACAAGGTTGCCAGCAGGGATGACAGAAACATGAAGGAACATCCCTAACTGTCAGCAAAGATGGTGAAATATATCCTGACTGATGGGACAGTCTGTCCCTGACAGGACTAGCTGTCTGCTGCAGGTCTATTTGTCATGACCAGGGTTACAGAAGAGAGTAGTGTTTGAATGGTCTCAGTGACATTTTGGCTTTGCTTGAAGTCTGTGACCAAAATGCTACAAGACTCAAAAAGGTTAATACTCAACTTCAACCTATAAACCATCTATAAATCATTTATAAAATACAACTCTTTAAAAAATCCTCAGATTGTTGGACTGGCTTTAGTGTTTTGACTGCTGTGAGTAAGTGACATAAATAAAAGTACCCTGGAACCCACCAAATGGAAAGAATATAAATGTGTCGTAGTTTTACTGTCAACAGGAACAATGTTGTTTTGCTTTTCCACCAGATCTGATTGTCTCACTCTGAAATAAACAAAAAATAACACTGTCATAATTTTTTCCTGAAAAGTAGAAATCACAACAAATCAGCAGTTTGATTTCTATAGATCACACTTGGAATTTCAAATATTCATTAGCTTTAAATCAATAGTGTTTAGCATTTTGATCAATATTTAAAATAGTTTTATTTAGTTGAAATAATAGTTCTTTCTGCTGCTTTCATTAGTGTCAGCTGTTTGGATTGCTTCTGTTCATTCTTTTGGTTCAGTCATGTGAACTTTCTGTAATTGTACCTGTGATGACTTACTCTAGTTAAATATTCTTTTATTATTTATAAATCTGTTTTTCCATGTATTTATCAGCCTCATAATCAGAAAAAAAATTGATAAATATCCACTGAGAACTAGCAGATTAGAAACAGAAAACCATTCTAAACCATATTTCTTAATTAATGTCTCTGTATAAATAAAGCAGTACAGCAAGTAAAGATTAAGGGTAAAATGTGAGGCAAGTCATAACATAAGCAGTATTGCACATCCTATCTATTTTACTGTAAGCATTTGATAATGTGCAGCCCTTCATCTAAAATAATGTCATTGCAGCTTCCAAAGTCAGCCTCTTGAAATTTGAAGGCATACTGAATTTTGTGCATTGCAAGTTAAGATCTGCTAATTACATGATCGCTAAGTACATTTTTTTGCAAGAATCATTGACCACGTTTGAGACATTAATAAGATGTCCAGAAAAACAAACAAATCATTAAAATATGGAAAGCTGTTGTTTTCTTCTACATGGATGTATTTTTCACCATTAGTAAAACTGGATAGAACATGTTATTTCTTTTTAAAGGAAAAACACTGAAAAAACACAGAAATCATGAAAATGAAAATTGCCCACAGTCATTAGGGCCAGAAGTGGATAGAGAGCAGAGAGTGGTAAGGTAAGGCAATGCCATACCTTCCTGGGGCAGAAAAGGGGTGGGAAGAGACATCTTACCAGTGGGTTTCACAGATATTTCTGACAGCAAGGCTGGATAGCACTGGGAATCCTAAGTTACAGTGCACAGCCTGAGGGCAGATAGAAAAGAGTTCCCAAAACAAAAAGTTCCATATTTTTAAGTAACTAAAAATTAAGTCTTATAATGGAAACTACAGTGTAAATTTAATGACCAGTAGAACTATTAGCCACACAATAAACCTAGTAGAGTTCTAACCCAAAGCAGATGTCCACAAAGGCCCTGAACAATAAGGGAGGGAAAAAAATTCACAATATTATCTGATTATTAATTTTGATTAATTTAATCAAAAAGAGAGGAGAGGAAATAAAACCTCATGCAGAAGTGTATTTTTCTGGGTTTTAATCATGATGAATAATTCTACATTTACAGGTGTGCTTCTGTAACAGTTTGCCATATAGAGAAGAGTTTGCCACCAGCACGCCACTTTTTATGGAGCTCTCACCATGATTTTTGTTTCAGAAAATGCCTGCAGAAAAACGTGCCTTTTTCAGTACCTTCCCAGAGACCCTGTGAGCATACCTAGTACCATACACGGCAGGAATTCCACGAATAATAATGATTTGTAGCCGCTTTTTACTTACATTACTCTTACAAACTTGCACATGGCTGAAATAGGACATATAAACTCCAGTGTTTTGTCCTACATTTCCAAGGTATTTCATCTCCTCATTTCTAAGCAATGATACTTTAGCAGAGTGAATAAAGGAAAAGGGTACTCCAGCTGACAATTAAATCAACATTTGCCTTGCAAAACTTATGTCATAAGTGGCAGGAGGTGGGCCACTCTTGGGAGAATCTTAGTACAGAGTTTTGAGAGCTGACAAAAGAAAAGCAACAAAATGTTGCCCTCCCTCCCCTCACCCCCGCCCACTTTTTTTTTTTTACTTGTAAAAGACTACATTTCATATCATGCCAGCAAAATAATGAAGTGAAATGGTAAAGGTAAAACATGCATCTCTTATGACTTTAATGTTGCTCCTAAAGAATGCTGGTAATTAAATAAACTTTGTCCTGGTAAATGCATTTGTCCATACATTAAACACTCAGAAGCAGGTTTAATGAAAAAATACTAAGACCTACTTGTAAGACATTTGCACTAATTTTTAAGGCACTTCCTATGGTAGAAACTTTAATTCTACTTGTAGAGTAGAATTAAAGTAAAGTAAAGTAAAGTAAAGTGGTATTTTAAAGTAAGTGAGGCAAACCACATCATATAAAGGTTAAAGTGGAATGAATTAGTCCTTACCAAGGGTCATAGAAAGGAGATGTTTAATTCCTCCTTCTCAGAGTGCAGTCAACAGAGACAGAGACAGGCAAGTTAAGTCTAGATCCTCCCATCTTCCCCATTTTCTAAAGGACGCTGGAGTATATTGAAGATGTGACCTAGTTCCAGTGAAATGAATGAACATACTTTTATCAGTTTCAACTGTCTTTGGATCAGACCTTATGGGATTTTTTCTATTGTGCAACTCTATGATAGAATGACATAGTAAAGAGAAAATGGAGGCAAAGAGACAGAACCTGCTTCTTCTGCTCTGGGTGATATAAACTCTGCCAGACCCCCACAGACAGTCCAGAAATACCAACCATAGGCTGATCACACTATTATGTCATTAGCACATGAGGAGAGGTTTTGTAGCAAAAGGCATGAAAATTTTCCATGCAAACAGTTGTAAAGCTCCTGTGGTTTGTAGGCTGGTTGTGAACATTTGGCATCCAGGCACTTAACTGAACTGTGTTACCGTGGAGACAAAGACTGTGCATGGCCAGTAGTATAAATTCAAAGGTAGATGCTATTAGCACATCAAGAAACAGCTTTCACTTAGCAGATAAGGCTGGAGGACAGAAAGGAAGAGTTCATGTTGCTCTGGAATATGACCAGAATAGGAGTAAAAAAATTGTTTTCCTGCTGAAATGAAAAAGAAGGGGGTGGGGAACCTTAGACATAAAAAAAATAGGAAGCTTGCCTGAAGCTGTCATAGCTATCATTCACTGCTTACATTTGCCAAGAATCCATTACTACATAAGGTATTGATTGTCATCCCTATATTTGCCTTTATTTTAGGAAAGATAGCCCAGCTAACTGCACTGTGTGGTTTAAAGAGTTGGAGTTTTATTATATACTTTCAGTTGAAACAACTGAAATGAAAATGTTGTTGGAAGTATCCCATTCATGGGTGCAGATGTAAAATTTCCTCTCCTGAGTTCTTGAATGTAAAAGATTTTTTTGTTTGTTTTATGAAACTACTAACTCCCATCATAAGCATTGCTTTGGGTTTGCTTTTTCACTGAAGATGAAACATCCTACTTACTTCCTGGGTACCAAAACATTTAAGAGAAACAAAAAAAAAAAAAAAAAACAACCAACAAAAACCCAAAGTTATTTAGATCTATCTGCATTTTTGTTTTCACTGTTTGTTACTGGGTTTTTTGCTGTTGGTAGTTTCTAAATTATCTGTTGTTTTGGGGTTTGCTTTGTTTTGATTTTTGACACTAAAAATTACACTTTCTTGACAGGTTTAATCATAATGTATATCAGACCAAAAATACAGGATCTTTCTCAGTTGCACTTTTTCTGGTAGTGAAGTAGGAAAAGTAAAACCATTCTCACAGAGCAGCTGTAACTCAAAATGGAGTCTCATTTATCCACCAAACCCATGAAATATCAGAAAGTGTTATGGACTTACTGTGACTATAACCACCTTTTTCTTTGCAAAAAGTAAAAAAACGTGGCCAGATACAAGAATGGATTTTCAGAGACATAAAATTCAAAAAGAAAATTATGTCTATTACCTCAGTAGCTCAGGAAAATATGCCTTGGAAAAGAGATTGAAGGACAGATGACAAAGGTACCAAAGGACAGTTTTGCCACTCTTTTTATCTTTAGAGCCATTTTTGCAACACCAGTATGATCAATGTTTAGATTAGTGCATATCACTGGAAAGTGTAATGGTTTATGGCATATCATATGTTTATATAACCCTTTTAATCCTAATGGGTCACAGGGTATTTATTTCAACTCCAGACTTGATTTCTGCAGCTCTTTGGATTGAGGGATGAAGCCTGGCAGGCTGAAGCTCGACATCTGGTACACAGCACAGCAGCAGCTTCTCTGCCCAGCAACACTCGTCATGATCCATACATCAACCCAACCATTTGCACTCTGTCTCTGCCACTTATAAGTAGGACAGAGAGGCCAGGTCAAGGCTTGGTTAGTGATATTCAGAGCCCTCTGAAATATTATCCATAACTATACAAAGAGATTGCGTCTGTCTCCACAAAACCATGGCCTCCCAAAAGAGCGTAATTTTCTGATGCTGTAAAAATGTCAATCAGAAGAAGGATGTGGTGTTGAAGAAGGGGAAGCTGAGAATGAGGTGTTAGAAGTTTACTGGCATCTAGGCATTTACTGCAGAGGACTGTGATCTGAGCATGGACATCCAATCTGCTTCTCCGTAGGGATAGATAATGTGTAGGGAGGATGAGAGGTTTCACACCATCACTTCTCCCACTGGAGAAGACCATCCCTGTTCATAGGGCAGGACACTGCAGCTTCCATGGACAGAGGCAAAGGCACTGTATAAAGACAAGCTCTTCATCAGAATTCATAGGGTGGGAATGCAGCCATGGCATTTTATTACTCTTTAATTAACATCTTTAATGTTTCATGAGATGACTTGGTGCAATGAAAGTCATGGACATTCTTGAAGTCAGTGTTTTTGCAGTGGACCTAGGCCAATTTCCAGAGGACAGAATTGCTGCTGTCATACAAATAAATAATAATTTTTTATTCCAATTTTGGAAGATTTCCAAATATTCCAAAACAAACAAACAAACAAACAAACAACAACAACAACAACAAAACCCAAACAAACAGAGACCAAAAAAAATATGTTAAAACTTGTTTCCAAAAGGCTTGGTATCTGAGACAGGGGGCATGAAGACAGCAAAGTGTACTCTGTCTCTTTCTACCTAAGAGCAGATAGTGTCCCTACAGCTACCCCCAGCAGCAGCCAAAGTGCTGTTGAAATTACTTAGAGAAATAAAAATATGCATAATTTAACAAATTATTGTTAAACAGGTTGCTACATTTTGTGGCAGACAGACAAAGCAGCAAGAGTACAGGAGCCTGTATTTAACCTTAATCCTTAAAAAATGTCAAGGTGATCACCACTGCAATAGATAATGTGGCTGACATGAACCACAGCCTCCTTGTGCTTGGAGCACAACAAATACTCATGATAAAACACCTAAATTTTTTATTAAATTTACCATCCTGTCAGATCCTTTCTATCCTTGTCTTTTTTAACCGATTAAATGACATCAGGCATAAGAGGGGTAATGAACTTTCCTGTCTGTGTGAGATGGACCCAAAGTTCCAAAGTTTTTATTGCTTGTTATATTATATTGCTAGGCATCTGGGAGAAGCTCTCCAGCTCATGTGTCTTCTTCTTAGAGAGGCTGCCTTGCAATTATTCTTATCGACATTGCAGTGTCCCTTTTGTGTTTTCCTCCCATTGAAGTTGATTTCTGCCATGATATTTATTGATTTGACAGTAGACAGAAGCAAGATTCAAAAATTATTTTTATTAATTATTATTATTTTCATTATTATTAATACTGCTTCTGTTGTTAATATTATTGAACAGATATATCAAATAGGAACCAGGTTACACCAGGACCAGATGAGAGATCTGCTCTTACTTGCAGCACCCATACAGATACTTTACAGAAATACAGGACAGGAGAGATGAAGCCTGAAGAGGAAAAGGAACCATAGAACCATAGAATCATCATAGCACATTTTGAAGTCAGAGTTTTCCAGACTGATAGGCTTATCTGCCACATTTTCTGATGCTGTAGTCAAGGCCCTCAAGAACTTGCTGTGCACACCCATTTAACCTTAACTTGTGCTTGACTGCTTCGGTGAGGGTAACAAAATTTGCACTTGTTTGTCTGTCAGAAAGAGAATTCTTGGGGCAGCAGAATTTTCCTGGCTTAAAGACTGATCTAGTATCTAATGAAATGAAAAATGTGTCCCTCCTGACTTCAACAAGCAAGGAATCTAACATTAAACCTCTATTTTTTAGTTGCCATAAGGTCCAAAAAAACCGACACCTATGGTTTTTTCCAGGTGTAATTTTTACTTATTTACTTCCTCTCTGCTTTTTTAGGTCTGCAAGTAGAACAGTCTTCTCCGGTTGGCAGAAATAATATCTCTTTTGCACACAAGAAAATAAGTAATTTGAAAGGATGGGAAACATTAAAATCTTCAGAGGAACCCTATCTCAATACATGGGCATCTCTAGTAACTCATTAGCCATATCTGCCTTTTGCCAATATTGTGTTTGCAGCTGAACATGTTGTGTTTGTATGATACATGCAAACACAACAATGCTTAAGGTCACTCCATGAGCAAATATCCCTATGCAAATTTCTCTTCTGTTGACAAAACTACTATAAAATTCATTTCATTGTGAGGTGAGTGCAGTTGACTGCATTGTGTCTAAAAGTAAGAAGTTTCTGAAGTACACTGTGTTTGATAGCACTCATTTGTACTACAAGCCAAAGTAAAGTTTAAAATTTTCTGGTTTCTCTCTTCCACTAAATTCACGTTAGTATCTTGTTGCAGTGCTTGTCTGTTTTCTTGGCATTTCTTCTAAAAATAGCATCAATAAACCAACTCCAATGTTGCAGCCCTGCAAACACCCCTACAGACAGACGACAGAGGCGGATCTTAGTGGATGAACAGCCCCTGTAGGGGTGTTTGCAGGACGCAGGACTCTGGTCCCTGTGCACAAATGTCAGGCCCCTGAATGAAGGCTGCAAAACTCTAGGCTCTGGGGGTAGAGGAGAGGGAATACTCTTGGTTCCCAAACTACCTATTAAGCTAAAAGCTCAAAAATGTATCACAACTGAAAAACAAAAAACACTGGTGAATAAGATGCTTCTGGTGACAGACAAGCCAAGAAAGGAAATGTTCTTCTCCATGTGATTTTTTTCAGATCTTAACTTCTTGCTGGGGTGAGTTAATGTCAAGAAATTTAGTTTGCTGCTTAAGAAAAATCAGTTTGTGTTCTTCGTGTTGTGAAGAGCTGTATTCTTATGTAAAAGGAATTTCATTATATCCTTCATGAATGGCATAAACTAAAAAAAAAATCTAAAAAATAACAAGATTGTTCTGAAAAACAACCTCAGATTTACTAGCAACTGGAGCAAATTCTTATGCACTGATATTTGTCAGGACACCCCTCTGGTAAGAAAAAAACCTACTACTAGGTATTCATTTTCTTGGAATTCCCTTTTCTAGAGTTCTCGTTAAAACACCCTCCCCCGCCCTCTCCCAAGCACAAGCCCAGGTTTGGGTGCTTCTTCATAGAATCATGTTTCTGCCTTCCCTGAACCTCTCAGATGAGTCTTTGTGTAACAATATGATCCTGTTTGACAGACTATGTACTAAGAAGAGAGAGAGGATAAAACTTCCACTCCAAGTGATCTAAGTCATCTCCACTAGCTAAGGTCTGCCAAGCTGCCTCAGCATGGGTGAGTCATGCAGTTGCCATGGCAGCCTCACATCATATCCTTGCCATTTCATGAGAAATAGTATGGCCAAAAATCCACCCATGGCAATGCCTGTCAGTGATGCTGGTGGTGCATCACAGAAGGTTTGTTGGCTTTTCCCTTCTTTCTCTCTGTTCCCTCAAACCAACACAAACAAGTACAAAATCAGACATCTTTGATTCTGTGAGGACTGTGGTGTTTCTGTTTCAGTGCCTGTATTGGATTCTTGTGGCAAGGTTCTGGCTGCAGAGAGGCTGCAAAAGTGTTCTCTGTTAGAAGACATCATGAGCTTCCCCCATGCCTGACAGTGCTGACGCCAGTGATGAGATAGGAGTGAGAATATGTGAGAAAAACAACTGTGAATACACCAAGGTCAGTGAAAAAGGATGGGGAGGAGATACTCCAAGCTCCAAAGCAGAGATTCCCCCAGCAGTTCCTAGTGAAGACCATGGTGAGGTGGATTGTTCTGTGGAGGTTTACAGTGGAACCCTATGGAGGGCTCCACTCCAGGGCAGATGGATGATCTCTGTAGGAAGCTGTGGGAAGGGCACACACCAGAGAAGTTTGTGGAGAACTGTCTCTGATGGGAGGGACCCCATGCTGGAGCAGGGCAAGAACCTGAGGAGGAAGGAACAGCAAAGGCAGTGTGTGCTGAACTGACCACAACCTCCATTCCTCATCCTCTCTGGCCACTAGGCAGGAGGAGGAAGAGAAATATAGAGTTTTAAGACTGCTCTTATTTCTCATGATCCTACTCCTTTTGACTGGTAATAAATTAAATTGTTTTCCCCAACCTGAATCTGTTCTGCCCCTGACAATATCCCTACTTCAAAAGCACAAGCTTTTATGGTATTTTCTCCCCCTGTCTTATTGAGGGTGGGGACTGAAAGGGCACATCTGTAGTAGCTGGTGGCCAGCCAAGGTCTACCGACCACACATAGAATAACACATAAAGAAAATAAACTGACATATAATTAATCACATCAGGAGAGTCCCTTTCCCAGAAGCAAAGGAACAGTGACATCAAAAGATGCATTCTTGATAAGGACCATAAGATTTTGGGAAAAACAATTCACCCTCTGTCTCTTTCTTAACCCTAATCTACCCATCACTTCAGATATTTTCAATACATTTTTTGCAAAATAACAATTTTCCGTCTTGTTTATGCAGTATTTAATTCAACCAAGCTGAGCTAGAATGGATATCCTACAGATTAAAGAAAACTTTATACCAGTATACTGCTTGTAGAGAAGTGTGACACAAATGACTGGCTACTATATTAAGACTGAAAAGTGCCAAAAAAGCTGTCTCTCAGACACTTCATGGAATGCCATGGGCAGTGTTCACTCTGCCAAGATTTCAGCTTTAAAAAGATTAAATTTCAGTACAAGTTTATAAATAAGAATGTAAAGCAAAGCAGAAAGGATACTAGAGGTGGAAAGGAAAGAAAAACTTTATAGTGCTCAGTGAAAAAACTTTATGAGAGATCATGCCCATTCATTGCCAAAGAATTCTTTAAGCTGGCTCAGCAAGAGAAATACAGACCCCTAAGCTATTTTACCAGTTTCAGGCCAGAGGGTAATACAGTTTTGGATTTTATAAAGCTAAATTTCCCTTGTATGTCACTTCACATAGTAGTAAAGCAAATTAAATTAGTGTGTGACCTACATTGTACTTTCTCTCTACTCAGGAATATGAAAGAAATCACAAAGAAATTTATTTCAGCAACTAAATTAAAAAACTGAAGATTGGAAAAATCTCCAGGTTCAGCTGGCAGTAGATATTAACATTGAAGAGAGACAGTGTGTTATCGGAATTAGACTCTGTGATATGCTTATTCAACTCTGTGATATGCTGATACCTGCAGGAGTACCCTTTCTGAACAATGACATACAGTTTCTGGGAAAACGCTTTAGGTGTGCCATTGTGACACATAACAAATAAGGTACAAGTGGTGAACATAATTAATACTCAATATTCTGGGTATTTTGTTTGGCTGATGCAAAATCAGCAATCCTCTATTTTCATTTTCCTTGAGAAGTAATTTTGCTGGATTTTTAAATGCCTTATTAGAATAAATATTGATCATTTTCCCATGTGGTTTCTGAGTGACACAAGCATGACTATATATACATACAAAGAGAATCAGGTTTTTCTTGAATGCAAGTATGACATGAGTCTGTCACAAACAAAAGGGATTCAGTCCTCTTAGCTCTTTTCAAATATGTATTTTCAAAGACTGACACTTATCTGTAACCTGTATTAGAGAAAAAAAAAAGCCAATTACTTCAGTACAAAGTATACTGCTACAGGTTTTAAAGAGAATTTTGTTTTTTACATCTTATCATACATAATGCATGGAGTGTCCTTTTGAAACTCTAGTTACAACATCCACTGACATAGGACGCTTTAGCAAACCTGATCCATATTTAGTTTCCTATAGAAGAGAGATGAAAAATTGTGTATCAGCAATGCATACCCATTGTAGCAAAGGAAGTTTGAAGGTTGCAAGTCCAGGTGATAGCTGTCAGAATATGTTTGCAAATGCAGAGAAATCTAGGTAATGTAGAAAATCAGACAGAGGTTGTGTAGGAGTGGGAACTGAGAAAGGGAATCTATTTTGCTTTTAAAGTGAGATTTAACAAGTTTTAGACTGACTTCTGCTATCCTCCCATCTTGTATGCATCTTAATTTTTGTTTGCTTTATAATGCAGTGCTCAAATTGTGCCCATTTTACACAACAGGTCAAGGGAAGCAGCACAGGCCAAGAAGTTAAACACCATTCACACATTCATACAGTCCAAGCAGGGTCTCCTTGGCCAATTATGAGATGCAGAAAGACATTTTCAAGTAGAAGGAGCCTGTCCAGATACGTATTTTTTGGGTACTATTCTCATGAAGACAATCATTTACAAGGACAGACACCAATTTGCTGCTGACTAAATATAAGCAAATATTGCCTGGGATCTGCCAGTGCTTCGGCCTTTAATAACTGAATCAAGGTCTTAATAGGCTGTATGTCCCCGTATGAAGAGTAAGAGATGCATTACAGAGAAGGGAAGCAATTATTCAAGTGAGCCTTAATTTGGAAAAGAGTTTCTGTAGGGCAGCAGATCCCTCCTTGTATCATTGGATGGAATCAGGAATCCTCCAAAAGTACACTGCTCTTTTTAGCTGACTCTACAGGGTACTCAGATGGTATCTTCCAAAAGGTTATTTTTTGTCTGCTCAGGAAAGCTGAAAAGAACCCCATCATAAATTATTCCAGATTTATGCTACTAAGTGGCTTTGAAATGCAAGAGATTTTTTCCCTTAGAAATTGTGGTTTGTCTACCTCCAGTCCTGCAGTTTGTATGAGAGGATATTCCCAATCAGCAAAACCTTTTTTTATCTCTGAGGACACAAATGGGACGCATGTAAACCAGGCTGGTCATGAGGAAGTAAATCCTGCAGCAAAAGTGAAAAAGACCAAGACTTTAGGCGAGATACAGATATCAGAGGTAGGAATAATTAAGATCTGTAACTTAGTTATGTAAATTCAATTCATGGATACTTTAGGTTACAGTAACAACACAAAAAAACCCACCCATAGTGCATATAGCAATTAAAATGCCCAGGAACAAAGCTAGAACTTGTGTCTCTACTCAACCACTGACATTTCAATATGATGATGATGAAGTAATGATGGGGGAGGGACAGGGAAAGAGAATAGAAAGGAGAAGTAGAAGGCTGAGAAGGGGAAAAGAAGGACATAAAGAAAGGCAGCAAAAGACTGAGGCTGAAGCTATTTCAATTTCAGTGTTATCCAGATTTTATAAATGCATCTGTTCTTAGAATGTGTTTGGTAGGTGAGGGCATGTAAGTTACACCAGACATCTATCTTGGATGAAAATGTTACTGATAGGAAGGCTTCACACAGCAAATGATTCATGTGGGCTAATCAGTCCATCCCTGAAGCACTCCAGAAATGTCAGTGAAGCCTCCATAGGTGTGGGTGTGAGTCAGACTAGACAACTGTATCTGAGCATAATGATTACCTCCTGACCTGTTCTGGTGGCAAATGCATATTTGATAATTCATGGTATAAAATGGGATTTGTTTCACAACCTTGCAACTATGCAAATCAAGGACAGATATAGTTAAAAACCAGAAAAAACAGGTAATGTATTGTATTTTCAGCCAGAAGTGTGAAAACTTTTTACATCATGATAACAACAGTTTTAAATTATATTAATACATAGTATATTACAGTCACATTCAGATCTCAAGCATTTCTCCTCTTGCTCCAAGCCAAGAAATTCTATTGCTTTTTTAGGACTCCTCTCTTATCTCCAGAAACTATGACATTAGCAGAGTTTACCTAGTGTTTATTATTCCATCCTCCAACTGTTACTTTTTTCAGTGCCTCTAAAATCTTTCACTTTTTTAACAATAAAATTCTGCCCAGGATAACTATTTGCATGAAGATTCATGGTGCTATGTAATGAGTGTTTTGACAGCATTAACAGATTAATCATTCAATATCTGATGCTGAGAAAATGGGGAAACATATGGCCACTTGAAGAATTTCTTCAGCCTGTGAAAAAATCCACAAAACAACTTTAAAAATGGATGATAATCAATGCCAGTGATTTATAATTATTGACTATAAAATTGTCATAAAAGAAAGAATCTACTGCTACAATGCACAGGTAAAACTGATTAAGTAAATTTCATAGCTAAGTCATGACCTTGACAAAGCCCATTGCAGTCTCTGGAATTATTCTCATTTACATCATAGTTCTTTAAATGAGACCAGGAATGTTATTATTATGAATACTTCTTTTATAGATATATGTTGCTCTGGATGGCTCAAAAGTGCTGAAGTTTTATCTTAGTAGGAGGAAGCCCAACAAGTTGCATGTAACACTGTTCAAAACTGACAAAAGTACAAAAACTAACAAGCACAAATTTGAAGTCCTCCATGGCCCCCCCAGTAATAATTATTCTACAGTATCACATTGAAATACTGTGTTATAGGAAAATTTATATTTTTTTAAAATGATTAAAAATATTGGTGAAACATGAGAGGATACGCTGGGAGCCTGATTAGATGCTCTAAATCACCACTGTCTAAGTACCTCTTCAGCAAAAACAATTTGTTAAAAATTCAACACCTTCCATGAAAGATAGATTACACTTTCTTTTCTCCCTTCATTCAAACTTGCTGTGTAAATGGAGGGAGATGTCCTTATAACTGAGAACCTTTGCCTTTCAGGACCTCCTTTTTCCACTCTAAATAACAGATTATGTACTACCATTTGTCACCATAAATGAAGACAAAACAGCCTTCATGAACTCAGCATTAGTGAAGTCTTCCCTCATACTGCCTCTGACACCTCAGAAACCTTCCCTTTCCATCCAAATTCTGTCTGAGTGGGGTAAGGGTTTCAGGAACACAGGAATAAAGTACAAATTTTGCACACCATCATCAATAGGAAGATTATGCAATGCCTCCTAAGGACTGTTAAACCCTGGATTTGCCAGTGTCCCACTGAGATATTGTTTTACTCTGCCTCCAGCTCACACAAGCTTCCTTGTAAAGCTTGTGTTCTGTGTGGCTTGAATGGGGAGAAATTAAAATTCTAATTTATAGACTGAAATTCTGTTTCTGTTGTAGCTGGATTTGATCCATTATTTGGTGTGGAAAATAGAATCAAAACTTTAAAATCCTAGCAGAAGCTGAGTAGCAGCCAAAACAAAGATTTGAGCACAGCCCAGATGCTTGCAGCACTCTAGTTCAAGGGCAAGGCCAGAAAAAAAATCACTTTTTAATATATATTGAGTCTCTGTGTTATTTTCTTCACAACTGACTGAGGTAAAACACAGTAATCCAGGAAGAAATAGTGGATATATGAATTTTGAAAACTATCTGCTGTCCCATGGAGAGAGATAATGCTAGCTCAAAAGCTAATGTTGAAAAGAATTCTTGATAATGGTGATGTCCAGGCAGTTCTTTCACAGTGAGAGTTTTTAAATGGGATCTTCACACTTTATGCTGTCAACAAAAGAAATCTGCATGACTTCCACAAAATGTGTTGTCCAGCTCTTTGAAATGCAGCCACTTAACAACAAACATAATTTTCTACTGCTCTCACCAACCACCTTCCAACAGAATGTAATTTTATGTAGGCAGCTTGTCATCTTAGTGGCAGCAATGATTGCATCAGTAGAGAATAAAGTACACAGTTGAGAGTTATCAACCCACTGTCAGAAGCTGCATTCACAGTCCATTATCTCTTCTTGTTGTCTCAGACAGACATGGAGAAAGCAACAGGAAAAGCACTCATCCTGGCAGAGAACGGGGAAGGAGTACAGGCTGTATCAGATCCTGAGCTCTTGGCAGCAATGAGAGCCATCAAACATAGGACCCCTACTGAGTCATGGAGATATCGTGATAAACCCATCAGTCCTTTGCACAAGAGTGGAGTGATCCATGACTGTAAGTGTGAAAATTTAACTTGAGTTGCTCTTTGGTATTGTCAAAACCATACAGCTAATGGCAAAGAGGTTACAGGAGCTCTGGATCCCCCATGCTTTGGAGCTTTGCTGTAGTGTCTTGCTTCACCTCAGGACAGTATTATATTTGAAGAGACTTTCAGGGTCATGCAGTAATCATTTGTGACTTCTCCAGGCTAAGTGCCATAATAGATGTTAGAACAGACTACTTGGAAGAACAATATTGATTAACCTACCTGGAATACTGCTGAGAGAACTTTGCAATGTCTTCTCTGGGCCCTACAGATAATGAGTTGTGTTTGTTTTGCATTCTGAATATGCAGTCTTTATACACAATGACATATGGATAAATACTCACTTAAAGTCCTAATTTATTATTGGCACCATACACAATCAATCAGAAATATTTAACCAGGAGTCATATTTGCTTCAGGTTTGATAGTATGGGTTGCTTAAAGCATGGTATGAATACTTGTAACTCTTAATAAAATCCACTGTTTCCTGTTTCAGTTTGTCCTCTATCAATCTCGTTTAATAGAAATCACTTTTTACAGGAAAGACTAAACAAAATTCCTTAATGCAGATGAGAACTCTGTATTCAGTTGATTAAAGGGGGACTTTTCTTTCATGAGAAAAGACAATTTAAATTACCTGTTTGCCATACATCTTGGAAGAGGCTTTGCAGTCAAAAATGAAAAGGAAAAACATTATCTTACAAAGTAGCTTGAAAAATCTCTTTGTATTATCAAAAGCACCTACAACACTATTGATCTCCATAATTCTACATGCACTATAACCACTTGTGTAACATAATTTGGCTTGTTATTTTGAGATGCAATCCTAAAACCTCAATTTTTTTTTTTTTTTCATACTGTAAACAATGAAGAAATAGCAACATTTGCCAACAACTTTTTGGGTATTGCAGGGTTATTTTATTTATTCTCCCTTAGCTGATTGCCTAAGATCTGCTGTTCAATCATGTAGGTCTACAGTGAACCTTATGTGCTTCTGTTCTCGAACACCAACAGAGGTGCAAACGTGGTATAAAATCCTCCAGTTCTCAGACTGATTTACACAGACACTACTCCACATTGTTCCAGCATGAAATTTACTGTACCTACTACTTAACTATGCAGTACCATATTTCAGTGGAAGTGTAATTAATGCCTTGCTATCTGTGGCAGTACTATACAATTGTCCTGCTGCATAAAGGAGAAGCCAGTTTATTCATATTAACCATTACAGTTGAATCTTTGGTTAGAAACCAGAAAAAAATGTTGTGTCAAGAAGTAATTGTGTCTGAACTTTTTAAATATAAGAATTAACTGCAGTCTGCTGACAAGAGCAAATACTGTCCTTGGGAGTACAAAACTCCCTTGAATAGACCACTGTCACAGAAGTCACAGCTGTAGAATGAGAACCTATTGTGCCATTAATTTGATGTAAACTTAACATAACTGACACAGTTCTTCATCCTCAGCCAGGACTTACCATTGCAAAGACATTATTAGCATAAAGACCTCTTGTTTACAATTGTTAAAATGTCAGTTAGAGGAATCAGTCAACCTACCTCTGTTATCCTTCCTTTCCCTTTGCTGTTGCTGATGAGAAATGAAGAGACAGTTGATAAAAGACATTTCCTGATAGCTAGAAACTTCCTCTTTTCTTTTATTTTCCAATAACAGTAGAGGGATTTTATCTTGAATCTGTGTGTCAGCAGCTGCAGATATGCTGAGAAGCGTGGCTACCATTATTAGGATCTCAACTACCCAGATTTAACTCCTCTAAAATTCAGAGGCAGTGACATGGCCTTCTGCATGAATGAAGAACAAAAAGGAGAATGAAATTTCTGGAAAGTTATAATAAATAGAGTATTTTATTACAATTACATAAGTAAGGAGACATAAAAGCACATGAAGCATATATGTTCCCTCTTTCAAAATATAAGGGACATCTGGTGTTCTAGAGCTGAATTTGGTGTCAGAGACTGAAACTAGGATGTAATGTGAACACCAGAGGATTTTATCTACATATAGGAATATCAACTGCAGAGCTTCCCTTTGCCTTCAGTTGAAAGAAAAGTGCTGGTTTGATGCTAAGAAGTTTTTCTGAGTTTTTCAGAGGAGGAAAAAAAAAAAACACACAAGCCACTTGATCTCTATATTAAGATAAAGTGTATCAAAAAAGCTAATAGTTCACCAAGGCAAGGAAACTTCACATGATTTAAACTCCCATTTCCTTAATGAAGTCCAATATATGTTGATTTAAACAAGCACCAGCAGAGCAAGTCAGATCCTCTGTCCCTGTTCTGGCCTTTCATATGCAATTAAGGAAAGGTTAGATAGGTTTATTCCCAGCACAATTTTAAATTCTGCAGGAGCCAAAATTTAATTTAACTCAGGTTTAATAACATTGTGCCTAAAAGACTTCTAAAAAATTGTATTCTTTCATATCTGCTTGGAGTGTATCTTGTTCCTTGACAGAAAGGAAAGGCTAGGTTGCTAGGTATGGGACTAATCCTTCCATTGTCAGGAAAGGGTATTTAAAAGAAGAGGAAAAAAAAGAGGTCTTTGAACAGAACTTTGCTAACAAAATTTCTATCTTTTACAGTGAATACTTATCAAAACAAAAACTTGTACTGTCATTTTCTATGTTATTATTGTGTGTGAAAAAAACTGTAATTAAGCCTGTGTTTTTGAGATAATATGAAAATCCACACTACATTGTGAGTCTCTGAATAACTGTCGTTATTTATCATTCTTCACATTGCAAGTTATAGTGAATTTCAAGAACACTGTTTAATGGATTCTTTGATTAGTCCTGTTCAGATACCACATTCAAAAATCATTAACCATTGTACTCAGTTTAGCAAATATTTGGTTCTGCAGGAAGGATTTTTACTGAAGTATTATGTCTGTTTCAAAACTCACTGTTGTTTAAAGGAGTAGAAAGCTAAATCATACAGGCGACAAGAGTGTTTATGGTAATAAATAAATGTCAGAAAATGTCCTTCAGATAAAATTAGACTTTTCAAGGATTCTATACGCCAGTTTTGAAATTCTTTACCAATTCCATCATGTTGGCTGGTGTCAGATCCAAAATATCCTCTTCTTTGCAGCCTCAGTTTTCCAAGACAAAAACAGGGAACCTAATCCACTCCAAGAATTCCGTTAATACTCTGAGTCCTTCATTCTTGTTTTTCTGGTCATAAATCCTTTATCATCTATCATTTCTATCAAGCAAATAACATGTATTTTAAAGCATAAGAAAGAGTCTTGTTCATGGTTTACTTCTGACTAGTGATAGAGAGACAATTTGTATCCTAACTGTTCCGTTTATTCTGCTGGCTTCTTGTATTTTTGGAATTAGCATATTGATTTCTCAAACATTTAGAAAGAGTGCTATTATTCTAATCCCTATGGCAACCCAAAAGCTTCTCCATTTTTCAGCACAAATATAAATCCAGTCATTAGGCTTTTTCTTTCCCCCTCCCTTTGCCTTTTTACTCATTTTGTCTCCTATTTTCAAATACAGAGGCTTTTATTATCCGTTCCCTTCAAAAGTAATTTACAACACCTTCATTAATTCTCCAAGAGTATGTCTGAAGGTGTTCTTTCTGTTCTGTGAGAGGCATCTTCAAACTATGCTCCCCTTGCAGGATGCTCTTGCTTGGTGACAGAGGCTGTCACAGCACTGCCAACACCATTTGTGAAGCTCCAGGGCTTCAGAATTTGTCTGTGCTGGCCCGAGATTCTACCCTCAAAGTGAAGATATTGGTCAAAAACACATGCTCTACACCTCCCCTTGCTCATAAATGCCTTTTGCTGTGCACAGGGTGCGGAATCCCAAAAAGAATATTTGTCTCAAAACAGCTGCCCTGACAAAGTGGACGCTGTGCTCAGGTGGAGGCCTCATTCGATAGCCATCTGGACTCTGTTCTCTCAAGGAGAGACCCCCATGTGGGTAACCACCCTGATAAACAGGGCCCTGTTCTCACAAGAGCAGCCCCTCCTGTAGTGGCCATCCCAATAAGCTGAACACTGTCCTTGCAAGAGGAACCTCTTTTTGATGGCCACCCTGACAGGCAGGACACTGTCCTTGTTTGATAAGGGACAGGGGCAGGCGAGCTGCACCCTGCGGAGGCAGAGTGACATCTTGTGTGCCCGGGTAAAGCCACTGGAGAGGGTGTGTGTGCAGAAATGAGGGTTATTGCTGTGTCATCCCATCTAGAGGGGTCCAAGTGAACAACTGTCTTAAAAAGATATGCCCAAGCCCCCCCTGAAATGGTGGGGTCAGTGGGCACAAAAAGAGGCACACTCAAAGTGCTGGATGAGTGCACACCATCCAAGGGCCACAACTTCCTACAAAGATCATTGCTGGATCCAATGATGGTGATATCTTTTCTATCTCTTTATCTTTATCTCTCTCTTTCTCTCTGTTTCTAACCTTATCTTGGTACATAAGGTACATAGGGTACATAGGGTAACATAGTTACTAACTTTGTTAAGTTTTACTCCCCATTTCTTTGTTAAGTCTTGTTAGTTGTAACCTGTTCTTTGGACCACTTCCTTAAGTTTTGCTAAAGTGTAATCCCTTGCTTTGAAAGTACCATCATTATAATTCTGCTAGTTGTAATCTCACGTGCTTTATAATCTTACGCACTTTTAAGTAAAGTTGTGTCTTTATACAAACCTCCTGGGTAATAATCTTACTCCTGAGTACCTCACAGAGAATTCCCAAAGGGAATTGGTTGCTACAATTAATTATAGGAGGAGAAGGTTTGGGCCCAGCCACACCCAGGCTCCTCTCTGAAGGAGTTTAGAAAGCAAGGGGGTCCAGTCTGAGTCTCCCTGGGTCAACCCCCACTCTGGGGAACCCTACCCGTGTCCACCCTGTGGGATGTAGAGACGTGCCCACTCTGTGGGACACGATATTTTGTTTGGCCCCCACATCTGGAGAGCTGTGCTCACTCTGTGAGATGTGACAGTGCCACACTCACCCTGTGGGGTGTGACACGGGGTCACTGGGCAGTAATCCCAGAGGAGGAGCACATGTGGCAAACACTCAGGGATATCTGTTCACTCTTAGGCATTTATAGCTCTAAAGGCGACAAAAGACAAGACCCCCTCTTCCTGATACAGCAGGTGGTGTTTCCTCCACTCATGGCAAAAACCAAAAAAAAACCCTATTTTCACCCAAGTAGCTCCGATGTGAATGCTTTGAAAAATATTTACTTTCCTGCACATGCTGCTCTCTCTCTCTCTTTTACTGCTAACAAAATACTAGGGCTTGATTCATACAGCCCCAGGATATTTTCATGAATAAGTCGTAAAAAGCACATTCAGACTCCTGCGAAAATCATGGTGTATTTTCTAATAGAACTGAATATTCTGATTTCTGAATATTTTACATTTGCAACTGAGGCAGTACCAATTGTTTTTCGTAAGTGAGGTATTAATGATCAAAAAATTAAAAATTTTCATACAATTTCTTTATGGATAACTGTCATTATAAAAAATGAATGTCTGAAGAGTGTATTATTGTAACATGGTTATGACATGCATACACAGTGCAGTCTCCTTTTTTTGTTTGGGTTTTTTTGTTTGTTTTTCTTTCTAAAATATATAGTTCTAAGAATGTATAAAACTGTCTGTTGTAAAAAAGTCAAAGATTCAGTATTAAGACCTGTCGTGCTTCTTGGACCTCCATTCTGGCCTTCCTAGGCCATGGAATGCTGCTTCATAATTCCTTCTTCAGCCACAAGTTACAGACATATGCTGAAGAGCACCTGCCTGCCTTCCTTTTGGGTCACCAGCACTAGAAATGAGCAGCCTTCTCTTTCAGTTCCCAGACATTAAAAGTATGTATTTTTTTGTGCAAAATACAATTTTGTCTGACACTGTTTCGGCTGGTCAAATCTGATTGAGATTTATACAGTTTTTAAAAAAACTGTAACATAAATGCCACATGGAACTCTTGTCACACTCCCCCCACCCCCCCAAAAAAAAAAAAAAAAAAAAAAAAAAAGAAAATCTTTCTGGACTGTTGAATGAACCAAAGCTTGAACCAGAATCTAGTGGTGGCAATTTACCCTATCAATGCACCAGCCACTGATGGGTTAGTCTTGCATGTCCTACATTTTTCTTGCGTATCTTCCACGTTCCAAGTGTTGCCAGTGATAGTAAAAAAGAGTAATCAGGACAAGCTTCTATAACACTAGTAGAAGAGAAATTGCAGAGTCAATTTTGAGAATGGTTTAGGAGATTCTCCATACCTATTCTGATTCTCCATACCTATTCTGAAGGTGCAGGAAAAACTTATCACACAACAGCAGCAGGGTTAATAAATCCCTGCACTCTCACATTATCACCCTCCTGTATCTTCTGTGTCCTATGTCTGTAGCCTCTTAAATATGGTGTTCTGGCACTTTTAGTAACATTATTTTTATATTGTTCTAATACTGAAGGGTTTCAAGGGTTCTCTGGGCCATACCTGCCCTCAGCTATTATCGCATGCCAAGATGTCATGGCATCTGTCTCACAAGCAGGTAGGCATGGCCTCAGTTTTATGTAGCTTGTCTTCAGTTTATGATGACATCAGGTATTTATTTTGTGTGGACTGAGCTGGCCATGACTGTATAGTAAAAAGAGGTGTGTCATACTGCAGAGAGGATGGTGCCCAAAGTCCCAACCTTTAGGCACAGCATGAACACCTTGTCTTGGTCTTAGACACAGCAAAGAAAAACTGAAGAACTAGAAAGTGTGGGGGGGCAGAAGTATGTAAGCACTTCTAAGACTTTGCTTAGAAAACCAATAAAAGTAAACTCACGTGGACCCAAGGCCACAAGGAAAGATGTTATCAACATCAGTGTCTTCCTACTTCCAACAGAGAGGAGGAAACCCCCATCATTGCAATCACATCCTTCACAGCAAGAAACTGAGGACCCTGATGACTGCCTTTATCAGCTGCCTTCCCCCAATGAGCAGTAGGACTTGGGGAAGCATTTGAAGAGCAAGCATCACAGATGAGAGATTGGCAGGTATGGGCATGAGTTTCTGTATATAATTCTATCTTCATTATTAAGGCTTTTCAGTACTAATTCAAGCCTGGGGTATTTTCACTGGCACAAGTGCACTCCAGATGTAACACTGTCATTCTAAGCTTTTACTGATTCTGTACATACACTCATCCAAAACTCATGACATTTCCTCAGGCACTGCATTTTTCTTTTTGATATTAATGATTTTGATGGTTTTAATGGTGAGTTACTTGATTTAGTCACTTTGTAATAAGCATACTTAAGTACGATGTTGGCAATAAACCTTGAATCAATATGATAATTATATAATAGGTTCCCAAAGGAAGTCAGTTAGTGTATATTTTATATACTCCCAATGTTTGCACTGCAATTTGGCTTGACCTCCATTTATTACAAAAGAGATCTTCAAAACATCCCTCGCATATATCGATATTTTTATCAAAGTTTTTAATTTAAGCCAATCTATCTACCATTTGAGGCCAAAACACATACTCCTCCTGAATAAAAAAATTAAAATGTTATCTGTATTTTAGATCACATGGTGCCTAAATTCTAAATAAAATATATCTCATCTTCATTTATTGTTTTCTGACTGCACTGTGACCTATTCAAAGGCATCATGTAAATGTTATGTCCACTGTTATGGAACATTTATGGACTTACAGACTGCTAAGAGGATTGTAAAACACATACCTAGCATTACCAACAGCTAATAACAATCTTAAACTCAAGCTTAATATTTTCTTGTCCCACCTGTTGAGAAACAGTATAAATACCTTTCCTATTCAGAAACTGTTAACATAAAATGTATAACTAATAAATAGGCATCCGCATCACCCTAAAAATACCTGAAAAGGGCTGTCTCCAGTCACCAGTATATCTATGTTCTCTCAAATCTATGGATAAAAAGTAGTTTGGTCCTATTTACAGCACAGATGACTACACATGCCTTTCATACTAACTATGAAACAACATTAATTCATCAGTGGAACGCCTGAAAAGTTGACAAATCTGAAGAACAAATTGACCAAATTTTTATTTATCCTATTCGTATGAATATCAATGCCCTTTTATAAGATATTAGACATTTTCCCGTTCTCATCGATGTCCATTCTTATTTCTTTATCATCTACATGCCAGCAAACATCTATTTACTTGCAGTTCCTACTCTAAAACTTCAGGTTTCTTTCTGTTGTTTTTTTGGGGGTAGGTTGGCTATTTTTTTAACTTGTGTATTCCCATCATTTTTTGTGGAGAACTGAATACAGCACTGGATGTGTTCTCAGGAAGTACCTCAGCATTCTGTGATGCTTTGCTTTTATGGAGTAATCTTGGGCTGCCACGTGACAGCCAGATTTTCATTAGGCAACAGCTCAAAATGCTTGGAATGAAAACTACAAAATATGCTGAAACTGAAAAATGAGGAGACCTGACCCTTTGGTTCACCCTCCACATAAACACAAGCACAGGAACAGAATAACAGGTGGTTCCAGCTCAAACTTGCAGCTGTCATCAATGCCCTGTACCTGGAGTGCTTACCCTGACTTCTCTTCCATGGGCATGCAGATAGAAAAGTCAGGATCAGCCTCTCTTATTCTGTGCTCTTTACTTGTTGAACCTGGAAGTGATGACACCTAAGAAAGTTAAAATAATGATGTAACAATTTCTGCATATCTCAAAGGTTTTATTTTCACATACTTCATGTGTCAGTACTGATTGCTTTGCTCTGCTTTCACGTTGCATATTTAGAGATATTTTTCTATTGAAAAAATACACTTGGAAGACCTGGGCATAGTGTGCATACATATTATGTAAATGTCCATTGCTCTAATTAATATTAGGACCATTAAGACATCAGAAAAGATAACCAAATACAGGAAAAAATTTAAGATTTTACAGCACTTTGTCTATTTTGTTCTGCATGCCTGGTAGCATGTTGAGATATTTTAGTATGTCTTGCAATTTTAAATTTCAGAGCACAAATGTGATATAAAATAACACCTAAAACATTTTCCAAAAATGTCTTCGATATAATTTTATTATCATATAATCATACAAGTTAGGGAATGTGAATATATTTTTTTAAAGTAGCTCACTGTAAAGCATATAATGCATTCTGGTGTTGTCAAGGATACCAGTATTTATGGTAAATGTCTCCCATAAACAATCACTGATTTTGCTGTAGCAGGAAATCATCACAGAGACTGAGCTGTATTTATATAATTTGGTCCTATGATAAACAGAATGTCAGTTTAAGCCCCAGAAGCTTTGTAACCATACCACCTACTCAAGAATGCAACTAATTTTGATGTCTAGCTTGTTTTCATGGAACTATGAATTCTATCTAGTAGCTGAAGGAGAATGTTATGTTATCAATAAAAATTTATGTCAGTCTGTGCACAGCATACATACTGCTGACAAGATTTAAAGCTTACATCGCCATTAAAAGGATGGCACTGATGACCAATATACTGTTTTCTGCGTTCTTGCAGTTTATCTGCTAGAAGTCTGACTGTTACTGGAAGTAATTCTGACTGTAGCTGTATCAGTTCACATTGAATCCAGTGCACCTTGACTAACAGGTACCAAAAACCTGTGGTAGAGCGTATAAGTCATAAAGAAGCACAGGGAGCCAAGGGGAAATCTTTAAGTTCCAGGGCTGACTCACAGTACATTGAAGGGCAAGTTAATTCTGAAATATGTGCACTCCTGAGACTGTGGTTATTTCCACAGATTTGATTAACAAAAGGGGGTATTTTACATGCTTTCCCCATGTTCACATAGTCCCAGTCTCTTCTCTGAATGGCATCTGCACAAGTGTTAATACAGCTGTGTGCTGAGCAAGGCAAGAAACTGATTTACTGAAAAATCATGCAGAAATATTGAATTAATGTAATTCTCTTCAGAGAATCATAGAACAGCCCAGGTTAGGACCTGAAGATCATCCCGATCCAACCCATCTGTCTGGGCAGGCATGCTTCCCACTAGACCAGGCTGATCCAGGCCCCATACAACCAGTTCTTGAGCACTTCCAGGAAGGGGGCATCCAGAGCTACAGTGGGGAGCCTGTGCCAGGATCAAGTCTTATCTGCTTTACCTGTTTTGATTATCACCAAGGCAGTAGGACTGGCTCCTACTCTGTCCAGTGGTATAAGCATAAAATCACCCTCACATTGACTGGGAGAGGCTTGGCCTGCATTGAAGAGTGAAAAGAGTATGAGAAGAGGAAGAGGACGAGGAAGAGGAAGCGGAAGAGGAAGAGGCAGAGGCAGAGGCAGAGGCAGAGGCAGAGGCAGAGGCAGAGGCAGAGGCAGAGGCAGAGGCAGAGGCAGAGGCAGAGGCAGAGGCAGAGGCAGAGGCAGCCGTGCCGGGCGGGGGCCGTGTCTGGCGGGGAACGATGCTGCCCGGGCGGCGGNAATGCACCCAGTTCTCAAGTCCAAGCACTTGTTAACTCACACAGCTAAGCTGGGTGCTCATCAGCTGGCATGGTGACTGCTCTGGCCCAGGGGCAAACCTCAGACAGGGCAAGGCTCTCTATGACTTAAAAACCTGCCATTTCTCTCTGGTTTGTACTCTAGATATAACCTCCATTCATCCCTAGGCATCCTGAATAATAAGTGGATCACTGCTTTCCATTGCAAAGTCCCATCTGCAGTAGCTGACTCCTTGCTCAAGCAGAAAAATCTACATCAACATGCAAGATGTGAAAACTGAAGTCGAAAACATCTGTGCTTGAAAGAAAGTTCAGACTCTATGCAATAAATCTTTAAGTATTAAAACATATTATTGACAGAAATGTGACATTTTTCTCCACTTGGGTATCCTGAGCTGTGTACAGCTCATTATCCAACTGGTTGTACTAGATGTTGGTAATGATTTTATTTTTACAGCACAGGAACTTTGAAGCTGGGGGAAGATATTTCAGGTCTATGTGTTTCTATGTCCCCTGTCATCAAGTACCAATCCTGCCTTTTTATGCTGCAGCTGTATTGAGTAGAGACTGTGCCCATGCTATTTTACTTCAGCAGGCCAGTTGATCCTGTGGTACAACAGCTAGAAGATTTTAAAAATATTTCTTTTTAACTGGTTTTATTTTCACAGTAATGTAGGGAATTAGTAAATAAAGGTGCAGGTATAGAAGGCAAAACAACATTAAAAGAAATGGCAAAATGGAAACAACACTGAAAACTGGAGGGAAGGAGGCTCAGCTCCTTACTTTCTCTTAACCCTCCTGTCTGTGCATTGCCTCTTTCAGCTAAGCCACCCTTCACTGTGCCCCAGAACTATCACGATCCCATTTCTGCAAGTGAACTGGAGGGTGAACACCCCATTTGTACACAGAGAATCAGGATGCTCAGCCAGGTGTCCACATCCATCAGCACAGCCAGGTCAGGTCCAGCCAGTGGGAAGACAGACAAGCAGCCAGAATGACACTAGGAGAAGTCCAGGTAGACAGGTCCCTTTTCCAGCACTTCTACCTCTCTGACATGGCTACCATGAAGACACTATGTAAATATAAACCAGTTTCTCATCCTGCAGATCTTCCTGAAGGTAAAGGGAGTTTTATTGTCAGTTTAAATGGCTAAAGATATAAGCCAGTGCTGAGAACTGTGACACTACCACGACTCTTTTATAGGTAAGTCCTGCTTAAGGACACTTTTCAAATCCTTGTAGACAGCTCAATACCTTGATCTAAATTTTTTTCCTTTCAGAGAGAGGAAATTTTTATACAGCCATGGTACAGCAAAAAGAAGGGATAGAGGAACACCTTGGCAGTTATCCTGAATCTAGTATTGCTGACTGCTGCTCAGGATCAGATACAGCAAATTAATAATCAGTGCCCTAGATTGTGCTGAACTCTTACTGCATTCACACCACTGTTTTGAAAATGATCAGTGCAGCAGATTCAGATCATTCTACTCATGAGAATGCAGGGGATATGACATTATGAAATGCAAATGAAGTATTACTCACTTCAATTAACCATATCTTGCTGACTCGTTGTGATGAGACATCTTATTGCTTCAGAGACCTGCCAACCCACACACATATTCCCTCCCTAGCCAGCTTTCTCTTTTAGTCCTTTTAATTGGTAAGGTCTTTAAAATGAGGACTTCACATAATTTTCTGCCTTCATTATACCATAGATATGGTTCTGGCCACCCATCCATGCTACAACATACATATAGTAATAAGCTGAAGTTGTATTTGCATAATATGGATCATTTCTAAATTGCTGTAAAACCATTATCAAGATCCAAGCTGTGCAAGGGAAGGACAGTACAGAATTTTCAGCTTCTCTGTCTAACCTAGTGGTTTTTCGCACTGTGAGGGACAAGTCCTTAGGACCTATTCTGGGAAGTGGTGTTGAAACACCATTGTAATCCCCCAAAGAAAACAAAAGGACTGACAGACAAAGGACTGCTTGATGCCTATGGAAATGACTGGCTTAGGGTCTGCATATTGAGATAACAATAGAGATAAGGGCTGAGGAGTAGAGGGGATGGAGTTCCACTCCAATTGCTCAATGTCTTGATCACACTTAGTAATAGTTGTGAAACAATTGTTTAAGAAAAAGAGGCCTATAAAAGAAAGAGCTGTGGTAGTAGGCTCCAGGAGCTTCACTGACACCAACTGTCCCAAAATGTCTGGTCCAACACTGGATCCAGGACCTCTGGTTTTCTGTTACCTATCTCTAACTTCTCTTGTTCTCTTTTTCTCTCTTCCTAAAATCATAGCAAGTAACACAAGGCCTACCACAATTTTACCCAGGTTATGCAGCTGGAACATGTATGTATTGTGACTTTTGTAATCAAAATAGCAGGCTTTATGATTACACAGCTGCATATATATATTAATCAAAGTATAAGCTTCTATGAGTCATTCCTTTTGTTCAAATACAGACTTTGAGTGCCATTTCACCTTAATACAGCCAAGTGGTATCTGATGGTAAAACACTTCCTTGGACCATAACATTAAAACAATTCTCCTTGGAAGGGCCAGGTCTGAGATGAAGACTGGATTCGACTGCACCTATCTAGGCTCCTATCTGAGAAGGAGTTTAGAAAAGAATAGGGTTTAAACTGAATCTCCCTGGGTGCCCTATCTGGGTCATGACGCACAGCCACTTGAAAATTCTTCCTTCTGAAATGACAAAAATTAAGTAATATACAAATATTTTCTAGGTAAAATGTATTAGAAGGTTAAATCATGGGAATTTTTTAATTCCTATATAATCTTGGACCACTGTTATTACACAAAAAATGATGATACAGATCTAGTCTAGGAAGAGACCTAGTGACCCCAGGACATTTTTTATACTTATAATGAAAGTTGCAGCTCTGGATCCAAACTATTCTGTTAAATAGAGGAAGTACTGTGAAGATTGGATTTGCAATCAGCCTTCATGTTTCACAATTTTTTTTGTGTTTATGGGTAGAACCAGAAATCCACAGCTAAATGGCTCCCAACCCAATTGTCTTTGCTGAAGTTTCTCTAGTATAAGAATCAAGAAGCTGTAAATGTCAGTTATTAGTCAACAAATATATTTCAGCAGACAATATGTTTGAGGTGTTATAGGAAATAAGAATTTTTTAGTTACAACAAACCAACAGTGTCACCAATTTAAGGTGTCAGCAAAGCTATCTATTGCTTTGATTTCTTGCAAATCATTATAATTATGCTGACATCAGCCAGGTGTCATAGTCACTATGACAGGTTACACAGCAGCAGAAACATGAGCAGTCTCAAAACACTGCTGTGTGCTCCTACATGTTTAGCACATCGAGAAAATACAGAAGATACATTTATTGATCTTTTTTTTCTAGAAAAAAAATCTGGCTATTACACCACATCCCTCAAATTTTTGAAATCTTATGTCACGAATATTTTTAAAAATGCACAGAATGAACTGACATCCTAGCAAAACTAAAATGACAAGTATAGCTGCAAGCTATCACCCATGTTTTCATAGACTGAGAGTAGTGTGGCTCTGCCTTTATGGCTTCTTTCTGTGAATTGATGTTACTCAGCAAGCTCGTGACCAGGGCACCTTGTGTACTTAGCTGTTAGAAATTTTATTAGTTAAAACTACAGAATCAGTGAACTGAAAAGTTTTTTGCAGGAAATCATCCAGATTAATGTATTTCTAATTTCAGCACTGTTTAACGATCTATACCAATATTCTCTAAGTGATAAGCCCAGGCTACGTAGTCCAAAAATATTACCTCTGAAATATTACTTATTTGGGGATTTATGTAAATAGACTCCATTTGGTTTTAAGAGGTGACATGTCCAAAACATAAGCAATTAGTACAGCAAAACTATTTTTCGTTTTGCTAGGGGTTGTTGAAATTTTGCTTCCAAGGAAATAATTTGGAATGGAAAAAAATATCAAAATGCCTGTGATTTTCCTGGGCCATATTTTTGTTTCTATGACTCTTACCAGTCCCTCTGAGTTCATAGGCTGGAGGGAAGGGTTTGCTTTGTACTCCCTGAGTAAAAAATCTGAGCTGCAGATGACTGCAATATGGAATTAACCAGGTCGTCTCTGACAGCTCTGAAATACACCTCTCCATGCCAAGGAATGCCCAAGGCTGGATGGGATGGGTTATTTCTGCTTCTAAGAAAGCAAAACATACAGTATGGATGAAGGAAAGCAGATTTTGTACATCACAAGATGTACAAGAATTGCACTAGGTTCTTTGGAGAATCTACACAGCCTCATCCCCAGGTCCTCTCCTCACCTTGATATCAGCTAGTGGCAACTACAGTTCCTAATTGCTCACAATGTAATTTCATATCACGTCCAGAGCTGAAGGAAGATACCTTTAGGGAGAAAACAGAGAAACACAGGAAGAACCCCATGAATGTTCAGTATCAAGGCCAGACCCTGACATTTATTGTCAATGCCTAACAGCAATTAGAGAAGAAGAAACACATTTAGGATGTAATTAGCATTGGAGTGTCTTACACTGGCTTTGTCTGTTAGGGAATTGATGAATGATAGTGTTCACCTTATGCACAAGTCCTTTTTTTCATCATCTCCATACTGGTTTTACATTTATATAAAATAAATGCCCCCTGGCATCTTTCTGAATAGGTTCAGCTGCTTTAACCAGAAATAAATGCATTCACAAATAAAAAGAAAGTGGGCATTGCAGCTCCTTGACCTGGTTTATTCCTTAACCTGTGGACTTAGAAGGGAAAGGTCAGGTTCTGTTGCCTCTAACGTTTTCAGTTGCTGTTGCCAAAGCTAACTAATGACTAAAATACTACTGTGAAATATTAGCCAATAATCCCACATTCACCTTTTTTGAGGTGGTTGCAACAGCTCTTATTACTGCATGACTTTGGGAAATGAGCCCAATAAGGGAGTTTTGAGTGGTCTCTTGATTCTAAGCTGGTGGTCTGCCTGTTCAAACAAAGTGGTTCCTTAAATATGGTTGTGGCAGTGGGATGCTGCTGGGAAAACCTGGTCACACTCAGTACTGCTGGAGGCATTCTCCAGACCCTTTCCTTTTTCTAATCTGGTTGCAGTTTCTCTTTCAGAGTAAAGATTATAGGGGCTGGTAAGAAAAACAATGAAGTTATTTCATCCTCTCAGTATGTCTTCTCCCCGTTTCCCTGAACATACACACATGCACACACCTCCAAAGAGCTTTCCATCAGACTCTTATCAGTTCTTTTCCAAATATTTCAGACTGACAGTCTTTAAAAGCTCATTTCTCCAATGTGAAACAAGGTTAAAACTAGTAGTTTAAATGAATGATTGAACAATACATAATTCATTAATTCTTGAAATTAATTCTAATTGGTCTCAAAGACTTTATTTGGTTTATTACCAAACACACACACTTCTCAGGAGCTATACTGTACTTTTACTATGATTTTGTGCAGCTTTTTTAACCTGGTGTGTGACCACATGGTACAGGTCTTAATTTATTTTTTTCTTCTTTCTTTATTCTTTATTTCTTTTTTATTCTTTCTTTAATTTTTTTTTTCTAAGTAAAGAGCACCACTGTTGTCCATAGATACTGGCTAGATCAAATATGTTCTTTCTGGGCACATTCTGGCAAAAATTTCTTCCTGATTTGGAAAATATACAGATTTGAA
Source organism: Florisuga fusca (assembly GCA_038090715.1). NCBI lineage: Eukaryota > Metazoa > Chordata > Aves > Apodiformes > Trochilidae > Florisuga > Florisuga fusca. The sequence goes on from JAAWXA010000068.1 coordinate 95,072, forward strand.
TCTGAATGCATGAAAAAACCTGCTGTGTCTATCAGATAATTTTTAAAGGAATACATCAGTCAGGCAGAGGAACAGAATCATCTTGGTCAAGAGGTGAAAATGTGCAGGAAAGCTGGTTAATCATGAGACATCTCAACAGACTTACTTGATTCTATGCTATGAGATAGGCCTTTTTGTCAGATCAGATATTGCAAATCACCTCACCAAAAAGCTACTTCTCAACTTAGAGTTTCTTCCTGTACAAAATAATTGCCCTTTTAAATTATTTTACAAAATATGTAGTATTACATGATAATCACTGACTCTGAAAGGAAATCCACTAACTAGATCCAATAACATTAATCATAGAATCTGTCAAGTTGGAAGGGACCTATCAGGATCACCAAGTCCAACTCCTGTCCCTGTGTAGGGCAGCCCTAGAATCACACCATGTGTCTGAGAGCACCATTCAAATACTTCTTGAACTCAGGTAGGTTTGGTGCTGTGACCACTTCCCTGGGGAGCCTGTTCTGTTGTTCAACTGCCTGTGGGTGAAAACCCTTTTCCTGATATCTGACCTAAGCTATCCTGATGCAGCTTCCTACCATTTCCCTGAGTCCTGTCTTCAGTCACAGGAGTGAAGTCCCATCAGTACCATTCCAATGTCTTCACCTCATGAGGAAACCATAGACTTCAATGAAGTCATCCTCATCCTCCTTTTCTCCAAACTGAACAATCCAAGTGACCTCACCCACTCCTCATAGGTCATCCCTTCCAAACCCTTCACCATCATCATGGTTCTCTTTTGGACGCGCTCCAACAGTTTGATTTCTTTCCTGTACTTTTCTATACTTCTTTATACTGGCCAAAACTGCACCCAGTACTCAATGTGACACCATACCAGTGCAAAGTGGGACAATCACTTCCCTTGACTGGCCAGCAATGCCGTGCTTGATGCACCCCAGGACATGGTTGGCCCTCCTGCCTGCCAGGGCACACTGCTTGCATGTTCAGTTTGCCATCAGCCAGAACTCCCACAGTGTCTCATTTTCTCATTGACTTTCATAGATCAAACAAATGCCAAATTTATCTGAAGATGGATGTTTTCTTTTGCTCCTTCTGCAGTCAATGGAGAGAGACAGAAGGCAGAAAGTCCTATTTAGTTGTGTGCATTTAGAAAGGCTGCTTAGAGAAACTTATTTTTCTCCACCAGCTGTAGAGGAAATCCAGCAAAAATTATTTTCTCTAAGCTGAAAGTTACTTTTTTTTTTCTTCTCCTAATATGCTTATACAAAATACAAAAGGGTTGAAAAATACAAACTGAATTAGTGCATAACTGTGATGTGGAACACAACATTAAAGCAAAATTCTGTCCTGTAAAGGGAGCAGAAAACAAGCATAAAAACATTCATTTCTTCTGCATTAAAGTTGCCTGTAAACTAAATCCTAGGGTTTTACCTTTCACATTAAAGGGATGAATTTCAGATAAGAAAAGATTTTCTGCTGAGGAAGAGTCAATGACACCTTTCTGGTGTAAAAGCTGAGAGAATGAGAGTAGTCAGAAAATTTTCATTACACCTTCCTGTCCTTTGAGTTCCCAATTATAATTCATAGCCTTACACAGAGTATTGGAAGCTTTTATTGTTTTTTATTTCCTGTTGGCACCCCACCACTACCAGCACTGGTAAGTGTTATTTTCTCCTTAAAGCTGATACTGAATTTGAGGTAGTCACCTACCTAAAGTCAGCATAAAACTCAGTAGTGACAGCCCTTCTTGTGTCTCTTGAAGCCAGTACAGACTGAAAACATTTGTTTACTCTGTCAGTTTCAGATAATGGCTTTGCTGTTGTACAAAGAAAATAGCTCTAAGCATTTCCAGCCTTTTTTTGGACTAGTATGCCTTTCTCTACCATCTGCAGGTCAAAAAATTCAGGAAAGGAGTAATACACAGTACCCTGCAGAAGGAGAAGAAACTAATTCTTTTTTTTTTTTTTTTTTTTTTTTTTTTTTTTGTTATCTATAAGAGAAAAGCAAACTTCCTTTTTTCAGCTGTGCTGAATCCAGCTCAGTGGTCTAAAACAGACCAGATATTTCTTAGGACATATACTGCTTTACTCTGAAAGGTATTTTCCTCCCTAATCTCCTCACATTCTCACATTTATGCTGGATATTTTTAAACCTACCTGGAATGTTCAGCTCAGGAAATTTTGCCTGAAGTGGGGTAACATGAAAGCACTCCTTTAAGCTTAACCTAGAGAGAAGAAAATGCTCCAAAACAAATTGTGTGAAATAACACAATTCTTTCTTCCACAGCTCAGAAGCTGAATGCACCTCCAAGAAAAGATACTGTACGATAAACTGTTAAGGCAAATAATAGTGTCAGTGAGGTCAAGAGATACCTCAGAGTCATCTGGTTTCTTGAGGACCTTGCCTTTTCTGCAGTCAGTTGGATGTGAAAAGGCATATTAAGGGCACAGTGATATAATCTTCTATAGCCCTTCCTGCCTTAAGTGCTGTACTGACACTGCCCCACACTTGCCACGGGCTGCATTATAGGGCATCATTTACTACTATAAGGCAATGTTGCAGGGCAAACTGCTGCACAATTACAGCCACTAGTATTTGTTCCAGGCTATTGACTGCATCATAGCCAAAGAATATAAGATGATGTATAATACTCCAAACTAATTTAATCTTACTTCATGTTTTGTGGCTACCAGTGTCCTTAATTCCAGCATGTCTGTATTCAGGCTTAAAGAAATGAGCTGATCCAGGGAAAGAACTGTAGAAAGAAGTTCTAATTAACTATGGGAGGGAAAGGATAAAAGCAGATGAACATTCATTGTACTGGAACCATCAGTTCTGCAAACTTGAAAACTGTGCATCATCAAATGCAGGCTTCACCACTGCCTCCATGTCCAGGTATTGCTGGCATTGAAATCTAAAATAGTTTTTTCTGTTTAGAGAACTTGTAGTTTAGAGAGTCAGCAGAGGCCAATTCTGTGAGAACAGAAGAGGTAAGATGCTCTGGTGTGAAGGTTTTCTTAGTGGCCAAGCTCGAGGGCAGTCCTGAAACAGGCAGGGTCAGTGGGCTGGGAGGGGCAAGCCCCAGGGCAGCTGACCCAAGCTAGCCAGCCAAAGTATTCCATACTACAAACATTACCCTCACTATAAACTGGGAAGTTTGCAGAGATGATTGGGGGATCTACCAAGTAACTGTCCAAACCGCAACACTCAGTTATTAGACAAAGCAATCCTAATGCCAGCAAATATTAAGAAACTAGCTGAATATTTTTCTCTTCTGGAAACAGACTTGGCTCTGTTTTTTTCTAAGCATTCCTAAAAACTCAGCTCCTATATCAACTTACTTGCATCTTACTATGCATAAACTACAGGGTATAGTGGCTCTATTATCAGCATTGCAACATCAGTCTCGTGCCTGGCTCTAAAACACATGGCAAATGACTCAAAGATAGAATTAAAAAAGCATGAAAACTCATGCATTTAATGACTGAAGGAGTGAAGAAACCACTGAAAACCATTTTTATAGCATTCCTAAATTCTTTGAAAACGTTATGGTAAAAAATATCATTATTATAAAGTAAATTAAAAGATACAAAGGATTAATCTATTTAAATAAATGCACTCCACAATACCTCATAATACAGGCAAATAGTATCAAAAGTCTGTATTACTAACTCTGACAGATTTCTTAGTTTTGCTGATGAAAAATTATCATTCGTGTTGGCAACCAGTAACTTTATAATAGTAAATTTATATAGTATATCAGCTATATACTGAAATGTATAATATTTTTATATTCATATACTCTTAACACATAAAATTAAAAATAAAAATAATAGCAAAAGTAATTTTTCAATCCATATTGAAAGTTATGTGCCTGTGTTATCTGTGCAACGCTGAAGCAAAGTGGGAAAGTGTGACTTAGAATGTTTATTTCCTATAGTGAATAATATCACAACTTGAAGGATCAGGCTTTTTGGTTACCAGAACCTTTGATTTAGGTGTTTGTTTGGGATGGGGGTGTTGACAGTAAAATTGTTTATAGTCATTGCACACCCTTATTAAATATAATCCCCTATGATATGTTTTATTTAAAACAGAAGTTAGAAGAAGGAGAAGGGCAGGTGTTACACAGAATGGATATGGTGAAGTGAATGAGGAATTTAAAGTTGACAGCTACAGAAATATCACTGCAAGTCTGTCCTCAGAAATTTCCTTCACTGTAAAACATCCAAATCCAAAAAGAAAGGATTTTTACCATAGATTCTAGGCATTTTAAATTAGTGCCCATATTCGGACATTTTAGACAACAGAAATATATATGTTACTATTCCCTACAAGTATATCTATGCAGGTATAGAATAAGTGAATTTATAGCTAGTGATCATCTACAACACAATTTCTTGGAGTAACTTTTTGCTGTGGTGTGAATTTTGGTTTCCAGCTTATGTTCATTGTTTGATACTGAGTATAGGAGTGATTCTCTCAGGCAGCAGTGTACATCCACTCTACTACATCCAAACTGAGGGAAGTATCCATGTTCACAGACTGAAATAAACCTGTACAAAAACAACTAAAAGAAAATGCTATTGGTGCAACATTTAGAGTGTTTGCTTTTATGATGTGCAGGCAGTTCCAAACCATTTGAAATCTAACTGCTGTATCCTTGAGTAGATTCTCAAGTAGAAAAAACTGCTGAGCCTCACAAAGCTGGCTAGGGCATGATATGAAGGGAACGTGTGAGTCCTTCAATTTGCCAGAAGGCAATTACCACTTTCTTTTCGGTATGAACCGAGCATGCAGAATTTAGCAGTAGTGATCTATGCACTAATCCATCAAAGACACCACCAGGGAACTGACACTTTCACTGAGCAGAAACAGAGCAGAGCAGTTCTAACTATATGCAGAAATCTTAGAGTTTAACCTCCGCACAGACCACAGAAGCAGAAAGTTTTTTTTCTCTGGTAACCACTGCTTACACTGCAATTCATGTTTCCTAATGAAACAAAAAGTACAAATTGTGCTGCATTTTAGAAAAAGGTCTTTGAAAGGTGATATATTATAAAGCTCTTTTCCTCACATACCTTAGAGGTCCAGTTATCAGAAGACATGAAATATTCCATGAAAAAACATTCCTAGAAATATTCTATTTGCAAAATTTGATCTGCATTGATCTGCATACACATCTGTGGTGGCTTAGCGGTTGCAGTTACAAAGAGAAATACTAAAACAGCTCTTTTGCCTTAAATACATTTGACAGAGATATTCCAGCCATGGGTGAGGGACTGTACAGTGCCCTGTAGGTGGGTCCACTGAAGCCAGACGGAACCAGATGGAACCATCCCTGACCATTCTGGGGCAGCCACTGGCCTCCTCCCACAGAGACCTTCCTTGCAGTCCCACCTTTTCAAAAACCTTCCCACGTGCACCCAGTACAACATCTTAATGTCCATCAAATGTAGACAACAGCCAAGAAATAATCTCAATTAATACTCACAGTCTAAGGACAAAGTACTTTTTCTTTTTTCTCCATCTTTACTTTTCTATATCCATAATAAACCAGTGTTATGAAATCCTGAGTGATCTGTCAGCCACTTGGTGCAATGTTAGAAGATTCATCTTAGCAAACAAGGTCAATTCAAGGCACTCATTTTTTCCCAAAGCACTGGAAAAACATCATTCGATAATCTATGTATTTTTCTCACATACTCCCGTTCTCATTTTTTAATTTTTCTTTTTCCTTTGGAAGCTTCTTTCTCATCCTAAATTTTTATCATTATATCCAGTAACTTAGTCACTTTTTTGCTATATCCATTTTGCTGCAATATTTTTTTTAAAAATTAAAAATCAGATGTGAAACTAATCCATTATCTAAGCAGTATTTACTGTAAAGTTTGCCATTGTCGTCTATTCCCCTTACAATTTTTCCTCAATACCCACTCACTGTCTTGCAAAGAACAAAATTTTCCACTGCCTGGCCTTGAGTGTTATCCACAACTTTTTTTAAATGCTGATATTTTATTCTACTTTTCATCACTGATTACCTTATTTGAGTGCATATTACATTGCATTAAATTTACCAGTAATTAATTAAATTGGTGATGGAGCTCTCCATTGACCATTCTGTGAACTGTGTCTTGGCTTTTCCATGTTACTGATTGCTGCTTTCCTGTTCTTTTTGCTTGGGGTGCAGATGGAAAGGGGGGAATGTTAATGAATTCAGGGAAAAGAAAACCAGATCTGACATAGACTTCAGCAGTAGGTGCTGTTGAGATTTAGCCAGACTAAAAAGTATTTATTTTTCTTCCTGCTTTGTTATTATTAGCTCTGATTCTATAAAGGTTCAGACCTGATCTGTAATGATCCACCTTGTTAAACTGCCTCTTGTGTCAAACTCTGCCAGAAGCATTGGAAATTGCAAAGAACCATGCCAGTTTGTTTGCCTTCTCCTCACCACTGTTCTGATTACATTAATAAATGACAAGTGAACTCTTGTTGAAGAAAACCCAAGTCCATGTGGCTTGAATGGCAAATTTTTAAATAGATGAGGAATCAGTAAGTTGTTTCAGAGAAAAATTTCAGCTTCAGCTTGAAGATTTCCTGGATTCCATTTGAATTTCCTTGATATTTTCATCTGGAAAAATAAATAAGTAAATAACGCCCACACCAATATAACCTCAGCTGCAACCACACAAGAAACACATCTAATCTGGTCATTTCTTCAGTTCCTCATTGCTGGGTGCCTGGGCTGCAATGTCTTCATTTCTCCCTCCTGCAAGACAGGGAAAATCAAGGCAATTCTGAATGCAGGGGAAATGCTTACCCATAGGAATCAGAAAGACATTCCAGAAAGCATGTGATGGTTGCTGCACTATGTATGTAATGAAGTCTTCATTATCATGTAGTCCATCTTCAAATTGTGTTTTTCAGAAATATGATTCTCCAAATCTTTTTTATCATGACACTTAGAAATACTTGTTTATAGTATGTATTTGTTAATTTTAAACATGCTGCAGACATCACACTCATCGAAATAAATTCAATTGGTATTAGCAAATAGGAAACCTATAGGAAAAAACTTGCCTGTGATCTGTAAATTAACAAATTATTAAAGGAAAGAACCATTCTTTCACTCTTGATTGTAAACACTGGGAAAGAATCAAAGAAATGTTCTTGAATTGCCAGTTTTGAGGAAAATATGGAAATATTCTTCAGTTTCATATTCCTCACAAAACTTGTCATTTTCCAATTTTTTTTTTTTTTGAGGGGGAAATATGTTTGTCTGTAAATGCCAGTTACAAGTGAGGTTTCACCCCAAGGCTTGAAACAAAATATCACTTTAAGGAGCATTCTTTTTAAACTATTAATAGAAACACAAAGATCTTTGATGATGAGAACATAAGAAAATTACTTATACCTCTTTTTCACAAATAAATACATCAACAAGTCTTGACTTCATAGAAGCTGACATGGGAAAAGCATAAATATAGTTTAAACTTGCAATTATGAATATATTATACTCAAATGTAGGACAGATCAAAGGTTAGAAGTAGCTCCTACTTAGGCTGTCAGAAGAGTGTAAATGGAGAGTCTTTTCTCAGTAAGATTTAAGAGGCAAGAATCTGCTGAATTAATCTGACAGGCGCACACACATCAAAATTAAAATAAGATAAAGAGAATATAAAAATCTTTTAGAAAAATACAATGCCCAGATTTCAGGTGAGCAGGATAGTATTAAGCCAGGGGAGCAGGCAGGTGGTATCCAATGCAGGCTGCTCTGAAAGGCAAAGGAGCTAAGGAAAGCTGGCAGACTATTACAAGCACCCTTCAGGCACCCCCATATGAAGGCAGACAAGCAGGTCTGTCAGGCCTTGGCTAAAAGGGACATCATGGCAGAACTCCAGCATAAGGAAGAATTTAGCAAAATAGGAATTGGAAAATTTAGGAATTTAGAAAAACTGCCTGGTCATGTAGGGCTGGTGTCATTCGAGCCAAAGCTTAGCTGGAGTTAAGAGGCTGAAGGGATATCAAGGGCAACAAGAGGTTCTTCTACAGCTACACAGGTAATAAAAGGATGAACAAGGAAATGTGGGCATGCTACTGGAGGGGTTGGGTGATTTAGTGACAGGAGACACAGGTAGGGCTGTGCTAACCCAACCTGAAAGTTGGTAGAGAGGAAAATGACCAGCAATTGACAAAGGGTGAGTCAGGGATCACTTGTGAGAACTCAACCCACACAGGTCAATGTGTCCCAATAGGCCCATACCCAGTGTGCTGGCTTCTGTTTGATGTCTATGTAACACCACTCTCTATCATCTTTTGAAGGTGATGGATGTTCTCAGAGACTGGGGAAGGGCAGTTAATCACACACACTTTAAAAATACCAAAGACATGATCTAGAGAGATATGTCAGTCAGCCTCATGTTCACTTTTGGTAAAGTCATGGATTTAGTCCTCTGAGAACACATTTCCAGGCACATGAAATCGTAGAAGAGGAATGAGAACAGTCAGCATGGATTTACCAAGGGTAAGTAACACCTGACCCTGATGATTTTACTGTGGTAAAAGGACTGATTTATGGATGACCGGGAAGTAGTGGACTTGAGTTGGCCAAAGCTGTCAGCACTTTAGCCACAATCGGAATGTATCCAGGCCCGGACATGACAGTCTTCCAGCAAGTGGACTACAGCAGGGAGTGTTGTGTGACATGTCCATTTCACAGCTCTCAGTGACCTGCAGGATCTGACAGAGGGCACTTTCACCAACTTCGAAGGTGATAGCAAGTTTCAAGGACTAGTAAATACACATGAGGGGAGGACTGTCATCTAGATGGGCTGGATGGGGGAAACTCCAGCAAGGCAGCCACAAAATTCAGACATGCACTGGGCAGCTCTGCTCTGAGAATGCAGACCCCTGACAGCTATCCTGCTGGGGACTGGAGAAGGGTCCTCTGCTTATCATGCATCAGGACTCATCTCAGGCAGAAGTCATATTGATATACCAGAGAAGTTCAAAAGAGTTTACCAGGAAAGCAGGGGTGGAGCACTCACCCTGCAAGAAGGGGCTGTAATGCTGGGGCTGGCTTAGTCTGGAGCACATTCAGCAACTGAACACTTGGCAGGGGAACAGACCAAGAAGACACGACAGGATTATTGCAGAGGTGCCTGGCAGGACAACGTGGTCCAGACATTAAGGGGGACTGACAAAATGTTGTCAGATGAAGCTTTATTGAGGCAGTAGGAAAGATGAGGCACAACCCATACAGAGAGTCACGCCGTTGCTGAAAAACACAGAGTCACAAGCACTGGCATGGATCCAGCGTACTGCCAGGGTGTGGGTCTGGGCCATCTGGCTGCAACAGCCCATGATGCAAATGCCTTTTAAATAGCATCATATGCAGTAAAAAGAAAAGCCATCTGCCCATGAAGACAGGCAGGAAGTGCATCAGGTTGCCCAGAGGGGTTGAATAATCTTTATCTTTAGAGGTTTTCAAGAAACAGGTGGGAAAAGCCCTGAGTGTCCCAGTCTCATCACAATCCTGACCCTGCCTTGGGAAGCAGGTTGTACTTGAGATCTTCTAAGATCCCTTACAGTCTGAATTATCACAGTTCTAGGAGGAAACACTCTTCCCCATGCATATGAGAGAACTTCAAAGGATGTATGAGGAAAAACATGACTGGTAGTCCCAAAACAGATTTATCACATTAACATCCATACTAAATCACTTGTTGTATATATGTTTAAAGAATTAAAGTAACTGCAAAGGGTTAAACCTATTTCCTATCCCTGAGCAGAAGGGATTGATTCTAATGAGTTGACAAAAAAAATGCAGAGCTGAAGTTTGTGGAAAAAGGAGTGGATCTCTGGAAAATGGCTATGTAATTATTTATAAAGTTAATAAGAATGAGCTTAAGTAAATGCAAAATTCATTACAAGTAAGGAAAAGTTTAGGTTCTAGGGCAGGCTGGACTGCTTTGGAAGAAACTTCTGCTTCACCAGTGAGAATTCATCTACACCAAAACAGTCACTGAGTTAATACATATTACACTGAATTAAAATATTATTTTTTTTCAAATATATGCTTTGTAGTCTCTTATTTTAAGCAAAAGATTTGAAATTTTTATTATGACAGTTTGAGATTTCCTACACTATTTTTTATTTTCATTATAGAATCTCTACATGAAATTGAAAGGTTTACCACTCTTTTGAAATTCAACAGACTATTTAGCTGAAACTATACAGGCAATTGAATTAATTTTTTATTTACTTATTTTATAAATTTTTTAATTATCATTTCAGCATAAGCAAGAACTGGGAAGTCTGAAAACTGTACTCTGGTGACAAGACAATCCTGAATGTGCTTTCCCAGGGGGGCAGAGCTTCTTTCCTAAGATCTGATATGAATCTTGCAAAAGAAGAAACAGGACCAAACAGTAATATAATTTATTAATACAGTACAACATATTACAAGAGTAGTTTCAGTAATGTGTAACTTCATGACTGTGCAAGTTTTCTTTCTACTAATTGCTACTTTAGAATATCATTAAAACTACCTGCTATGAATGAAAATCCATATCAGCTTGAACAATACAGTTCTGCCTACAGAGCAAGCTGGAAGACCATGGTCAGGAGCAGGCACACTTTTAATTTTCTAGCTATATGCCTCATGTCCGAATATGTTACAATCATTTAAAAGCATAACTTTTGTGATATCAGTGCTCCATTCATTTAATTCTATAAAATACGATATAGATCCAGCAATATAGATACAACAATACAGGAGCACATCCAACCCAACTGTGCAACCAATCTGCATTTTTTTTCCAATGAGGGCATAAGGCAAGATCTTTTATAAGGCACAGTCAGGGTCGAGTTGCAGGGATGCACTTAAAACAACCCAGCTGCAGCCCTGCCATGGAATTCTGAAACCAGATTTCAGCTCCTTCATCCAAATGGAAATAGAAAGGACATAAAATGGAACTTAACTTTCAACCTAATGTGGAAAGCACACTAACTAGCTGAGCTCAATCAATTAGACACACTCCATTGCAGTATATCAACCACAAATCTGCCAGTGCACAGGACATGTAGAGATTAACGCAGGAATTGAATACTCTTTTCCGATACTAATTTCATGGCAGAAGTCTGTTCTCTTGCCCATACATTTTCCAGGAGCATAAAGGACTCTTTCAGTATCATGTCATGCTATTTAGGTTAGCAATTTCCCAAAGTGGGCAATGATATTAATCAAGTCACTATGGAAACTCATCCAGGGAAGAATGACAGAAATCAGAATGTGGCATGTTTTCTTCTTCTGTTGCTATGGAGCTTAAAATTAATCTTGAAAGACTGCCACCAGACAAGGTATAATTTTGGAACAAACAATAGGGAAAAAAATCTCTCTGTACCAAGAGAAACCTTTATGCAGATCAGCAACCCAGCCTGGCAGAGTGAAAACTAAAACCTAGGTAAGAAAGCTTTGCAGCTGAAATACTAAAAAGGGCACATGGAAGAGGGCTAGACCCAAAAGAATCACTGTGCTGCAATTCTAATCCATTGTCTGGATTAGACAAACTCTGAGGAAATTTTTTTTCCCCAACTAAGCCATGCTTCATCTAACAATATATTAAAACTAACAAAAAGGCCTATGGGAAATCCTCTGCCAAAACAATCGTACACAGAATGCTGTCTTTTATCTTGTTTCTCACAGTGACCTTTCTGACTGCATCCAACTTCCTACAGGTGTACCAGAACCCATGTGAGAGAAAACCGTCAGCTAGCAACAGCAAAGGAAAGAAAACTAAGCATAACCAGCCTTATTGAGATTATTCTAGAATGTTTCAACAGGTGATAGTGAGTATGCTAGTGAATTGGTTTTTGCCAGAGGTAATTAGACCAACCTGAATATTTGTACCTCTCTCAATAGGCCCTATGATTAGTAATAGTAATGGGGTCTCTTCATTAACTCAGGCAGCAGAGAACTTTTCCCAGAAGGAAAACTTGCAGCATGTTCACATAGCACATTATGCACTAAGTCTAGAGGATGTACATAGTGTCTGAGGTACAATAAATCAAAATTATTTCAAAATTATAGAAAAGTGTTTCTCCTTTGCATTCAGAAGAGGCTTTCTATAAAGTTGATTATAACATTTTCCCCATTTTCCAAGGTTTTTTTCTTGACATTTGCACTGGCTTGAGTCAAGTTGAAATTTCAAACCTTAAAAAAAACTCAGAAACCAAAAATAAATCGAATAAAAGGGAGTCAATTAAATACTGTGTTTTAGTACTTCCAAAGAACTGTTCTATTTCATTTATAGTACTTGGTATAAATCATGTTTCAACTTCAAATAATAATTTGGTTTATATATTCCGAAAGCCATTCTTTAAACTGAAGTGATAGCTTTTACATTTTTTTTTTAATGGTAATCTCATTGAAGGGGACCTTTATGCCCAGTCAGTTTGTGTTTTATGACTCAAGTATTTCCTCTGAAAAAGTAATTTAAAAAATATTCTGCCAGCTGTGCTCCTATTGATGTGACTGAAGGGTACCTTTTTGCAAGGCTGATCTTCTGAAACATACCCCATAATCAAAGGGTACTGAAGGAAATCTTATACATCAAGTGAAATGGAAGTAAATTTAAATACCTTCTTCAAGGCACAGGCCTTAAATTACCTTATCATGTCTTGATGCCATTGGAGATCTTGTTTAAAATCACTGTACTCTCAGGTACCTGAACAAACATTTTAATCACAGTGGTACATATTTGCTCTGGATGCATCTTTGTATTGTTAGTAGTCTTAAGGGTACAGCTTCATTTACAAAAATGCGGATACAGCACTCTAGTGAATCCCTCCAGAGTTCTGAAATCAAATGCCATTCACAACAAAATTGCCCAATTATTTCTTTGAATAGCTGACAGTGTTTGATAAATTTACATTGTGTTTGAAAATAGCAACGGGACAAATACACTGAGGAATATCACATCAATGATGTGATTATTTTACTACAAAGGGCAGAGTCATGGAACTCTGAGCCATTCAGTTTTGACAGACACATATTGGGATTATACCACACCACTTATACCCTGAAACTCTTTGCTCTTTGTGAATCAGCTGTACAGGAATTTTTATCTGGTTCCTTTCAAATTCTTTCTCATTTTCTCCAAAACTGAAAGAAGATGACACTATAGTATGGATTACTCTATTTTTTTCCTCAGGTTTTTTTTTTTTCATTTCCACTGAATAATTTTTTTCCACAAAATCTAGGAATACCTTCAAGCACAGTGAAGAGGGGGGAAAAAAACCACAAAACAAAACAAAACAAAAAGAAACAAACAAACAACAAAAAAAAAAGCACCAAAAAAATCCCACCCCAAAATAAAACAAAAGGAAAAACAAGTCCCCCACCCTCTCACC